>JAKWBO010000238.1:0-74159 GCA_034336685.1 Luscinia luscinia | reverse complement strand
CTGCTCCAGCTGGTGGCGCCCGCGGCCATCTCGGAGCGCGTCCGGCCCATCCCCGTGGCCACCTGCCTGCCCCAGCCCGGCACCACCTGCGTCACCTCGGGCTGGGGCGCCACCACCTCGCCGGAAGGTAGGGGAGGGGCACACCTGGGGCACCTGGGGGTACCTGGGGGCACCTGGGATACACCTGGGGGCTCCTGGGGACACCTGGGGGCACCTGGGATACACCTGGGATGCACCTGGGGGCATCTGGGATACACCTGGGGGCACCTGGGGGCACCTGGGATGCACCTGGGGGCACCTGGGACACACCTGGGGGCACCTGGGACACACCTGGGGGCACCTGGGGTACCTGGGCACAGCTGGGACACACCTGAGCACACCTGGGCACACCTGGGATACACCTGGGGTCACCTGGGCATGCCTGGGATACACCTGGGCACAGTTGGGGGCACCTAGGACACACCTGGGCACGGCTGGGGGCACCTGGGAACACCTGGGGACACCTGGGTACACCTGGGCACACCTGGGATATACCTGGGGGCACCTGGGTATGCCTGGGATACACCTGGGCACGGCTGGGGGCACCTGGGATACACCTGAGGGCACCTGGGGGCACCTGGGGGCATCTAGGCACAGCTGGGCACACCTGGGATACACCTGGGGGCACCTGGGCACACCTGGGGGCACCTGGGCATGCCTGGGGACACCTGGGCACACCGGGGATACACCTGCGGGCACCTGGGCACACCTGGGGGCACCTGGACACACCTGGGATACACCTGGCCACACCTGGGATATACCTGGGGCACACCTGGGGGGCAGCTGGGAAGACCTGGGCACACCTGGGGGCACCTGGGATGCACCGGAGAGGGATAAAAACACACCTGGGCTTACCTGGGCACACCGGGGCACACCTGGGATACACCTGGGGACACCTGGGAACACCTGGGCACACCTGGTCACACCTGGGGGCACCTGGGATATACCTGAGAGGGATAAGAACACACCTGGGCTTACCTGGGCACACCTGGGGGCACCTGGGTGGCGCCTGGAGGGCGTTTTGGGGTCACGTGGGCGGCTCGTGGCCACCTGGGGCTGCTCGTGGTCGCCTTTGACCTCTGGTGACCCCGTGTCTCACCTGGTGACCCCCGTGTCTCACCTGGTGACCCCATGTCTCACCTGGTGGCCCCGTGTCTCACCTGTCTCACCTGGTCACCCCCGGGTCTCACCTGGTGACCCCTGTCTCACCTGGTGTCCCCGTGTCTCACCTGCCTCACGTGTCTCACCTGACTCACCTGTCTCACCTGGCGGCCCCGTGTCTCACCTGTCTCACCTGCTGTCTCACCTGTCTCACCTGTCTCACCTGTCTCACCTGGCGGCCCCGCAGTGACGCACCCCGAGGTGCTGCAGTGCGTCAACGTCACGCTGTTCTCGCCGGCTCACCTCACCTGGTGACCCCGTGTCTCACCTGGTGACCCCGTGTCTCACCTGGTGACCCCGTGTCTCACCTGGTCACCCCTGTCTCACCTGGTGGTTCTGGTGACCCCTGTCTCACCTGGTGACCCCGTGTGTCACCTGGTAGCCCCTTGTCTCACCTGGTGTCCCCCCGTGTCTCACCTGTCTCACCTGTCTCACCTGTCTCACCTGGTGACCTCGTGTCTCACCTGTCTCACCTGTCTCACCTGGTGACCCCTGTCTCACCTGGTGACCCCGTGTCTCACCTGGTGTCCCCCTGTCTCACCTGGTGACCCCGTGTCTCACCTGGTGTCCCCATGTCTCACCTGGTGTCCCTGTGTCTCACCTGTCTCACCTGGTGACCCCCGTGTCTCACCTGGTGTCCCCTGTGTCTCACCTGTCTCACCTGGTGTCCCTGTGTCTCACCTGTCTCACCTGGTGACCCCCATGTCTCACCTGGTGACCCCCATGTCTCACCTGGTGTCCCCCATGTCTCACCTGGTGTCCCCGTGTGTCTCACCTGTCTCACCTGTCTCACCTGTCTCACCTGTCTCACCTGTCTCACCTGGCGGCCCCGCAGTGACGCACCCCGAGGTGCTGCAGTGCGTCAACGTCACGCTGTTCTCACCGGCTCACCTCACCTGGTGACCCCGTGTGTCTCACCTGGTGACCCCGTGTGTCTCACCTGGTGACCCCCTGTCTCACCTGGTGACCCCGTGTCTCACCTGGTGATCCTGTGTCTCACCTGTGTCTCACCTGCTGACCCCGTGTCTCACCTGGTGACCCCCATGTCTCACCTGTGTGACCCGGTAGCCCCCTGTGTCTCACCTGGTGACCCCCATGTCTCACCTGGTGACCCCGTGTCTCACCTGGTAGCCCGCTGTGTCTCACCTGTCTCACCTGGTGTCCCCTGTGTCTCACCTGTCTCACCTGTCTCACCTGTCTCACCTGGTGCCCCATGTCTCACCTGTGTGACCCGGTAGCCCCCTGTGTCTCACCTGGTGTCCCCTGTCTCACCTGGTGACCCCCCGTGTCTCACCTGGTGACCTCGTGTCTCACCTGGTGTCCCCCGTGTCTCACCTGGTGACCCCCTGTCTCTCACCTGGTGTCCCCCGTGTCTCACCTGTCTCACCTGTCTCACGTGTCTCACCTGTCTCACCTGTCTCACCTGGCGGCCCCGCAGTGACGCACCCCGAGGTGCTGCAGTGCGTCCAACGTCACGCTGTTCTCCCCCGGCTCACCTCACCTGGTGACCCCCTGTCTCACCTGGTGACCCCGTGTCTCACCTGTCTCACCTGTCTCACCTGGCGGCCGTGTTTCACCTGGTAGCCCTCCTGCGTCACCTGGTGTCCCCCTGTGTCTCACCTGGTGTCCCCCTGTGTCTCACCTGTCTCACCTGGAGACCCCCTGTCTCACCTGGAGACCCCCTGTCTCACCTGCTAATCCCGTGTCTCACCTGGTGACCCCTGTCTCACCTGGTGGTTCTGGTAGCCACCTGTCTCACCTGGTGGCCCCATGTCTCACCTGGTAGCCCCATGTCTCACCTGTCTCACCTGGTGATCCCGTGTCTCACCTGGTGACCCCCTGCCTCACCTGGTGACCCCGTGTCTCACCTGGTGATCCCGTGTCTCACCTGGTGATCCCGTGTCTCACCTGGTGACCCCCTGCCTCACCTGGTGACCCCGTGTCTCACCTGGTGACCCCGTGTCTCACCTGGTCACCCCTGTGTCTCACCTGTCTCACCTGGTGACCACCCTGTCTCACCTGGTGTCCCCGTGTCTCACCTGGTGTCCCCGTGTCTCACCTGGTGACCCCGTGTCTCACCCGGTAACCCCCCGTGTCTCACCTGTCTCACCTGGTGTCCCCATGTGTCTCACCTGTGTCACCTGTCTCACCTGTCTCACCTGTCTCACCTGGTGTCCCCGTGTGTCTCACCTGTCTCACCTGTCTCACCTGTCTCACCTGTCTCACCTGTCTCACGTGTCTCACGTGTCTCACCTGTCTCACCTGTCTCACCTGGCGGCCCCGCGAGTGACGCACCCCGAGGTGCTGCAGTGCGTCAACGCCACGCTGTTCTCCCCGGCTCACCTCACCTGGTGAACCCCCTGCCTCACCTGGTGACCCCGTGTCTCACCTGGTGACCCCCTGTCTCACCTGGTGACCCCCATGTCTCACCTGGTGCCCCTGTGTCTCACCTGTATCACCTGGTGGCCACCTGTGTGACCCGGTAGCCCCGTGTCTCACCTGTCTCACCTGGTGTCCCCTGTCTCACCTGATGACCCCCTGTCTCACCTGTTGTCCCCGTGTCTCACCTGTCTCACCTGGTGACCCCGTGTCTCACCTGGTGACCCCGTGTCTCACCTGGTGACCCCCTGCCTCACCTGGTGACCCCCTGTCTCACCTGGTGACCCTGTGTCTCACCTGTCTCACCTGGTGGCCACCTGTGTCTCACCTGGTGACCCCCGTGTCTCACCTGGTGACCCCCATGTCTCACCTGGTGACCCCATGTCTCACCTGGTGTCCCCGTGTCTCACCTGGTGACCCCGTGTCTCACCTGGTGACCCCCATGTCTCACCTGGTGACCCCGTGTCTCACCTGGTAGCCCGCTGTGTCTCACCTCTCTCACCTGGTGACCCCCGTGTCTCACCTGTCTCACCTGTCTCACCTGTCTCACCTGTCTCACCTGGTGTCCCCGTGTCTCACCTGTCTCACCTGGTGACCCCGTGTCTCACCTGATGACCCCCTGTCTCACCTGCTGTCTCACCTGTCTCACCTGTCTCACCTGTCTCACCTGGCGGCCCCGCGAGTGACGTACCCCGAGGTGCTGCAGTGCGTCAACGTCACGCTGTTCTCGCCGGCTCACCTCACCTGGTGACCCCTGCCTCACCTGGTGACCCCCATGTCTCACCTGGTGACCCCTGCCTCACCTGGTGACCCCTGTCTGTCTCACCTGTCTCACCTGTCTCACCTGTCTCACGTGTCTCACCTGTCTCACCTGTCTCACCTGTCTCACCTGGTGACCCCGTGTCTCACCTGTCTCACCTGTCTCACCTGTCTCACCTGTCTCACCTGTCTCACCTGGCGGCCCCGCAGTGACGTACCCCGAGGTGCTGCAGTGCGTCAACGTCACGCTGTTCTCGCCGGCCGAGTGCCGCCGCTTCTACCCCGGCTCCATCACGGCCAACATGATCTGCGCCGGCAACGTGCAGGGCGGCACCGACTCCTGCCAGGTGCGCACCTGGGGGGAAACACACCTGGGCACACCTGGGGTGAAAAACACACCTGGGGGAGTTAAAAACACACCTGGGCACACCTGGGGGGAGTTAAAAACGCACCTGGGGGAGTTAAAACACACCTGGGCACACCTGGGGGTTAAAAACGCACCTGGGGGAGTTAAAAACACACCTGGGCACACCTGGGGGGTTAAAACGCACCTGGGGGAGTTAAAACACACCTGGGCACACCTGGGGGAGTTAAAAACGTGCAGGGCGGCACCGACTCCTGCCAGGTGCGCACCTGGGGGGTGGGAAACACACCTGGGGGGTGGAACACACCTGGGGGGTGGGAAACACACCTGGGCACACCTGGGGGTGAAAAACACACCTGGGGGAGTTAAAAACACACCTGGGGGAGTTAAAACACACCTGGGGCACACCTGAGGGAGTTAAAAACACACCTGGGCACCTGGGGAGTTAAACCTGGGGGTAGGAAACACACCTGGGGGAGTTAAAAACACACCAAGGGGGACTTAAAAACACACCTGGGCACACCTGGGGGTTAAAACCACACCTGGGGGTTAAAAACACACCTGGGGGAGTTTAAAACACACCTGATCACAGCTTGGCACACCTGGGGGAGTTAAAACACACCTGGGCACACCTGGGGCACACCTGGGGAATTAAAAACACACCTGGGGGTTAAAAACACACCTGGGGCACACCTGGGGGAGTTAAAAACGTGCAGGGCGGCACCGACTCCTGCCAGGTGCGCGCACCTGGGGGTGGAAACACACCTGGGGGTGGGAACACACCTGGGAGGGTGGAAAACACACCTGGGGGGAGTGAAAAACACACCTGGGGCACCTGGGA
Organism: Luscinia luscinia; assembly: GCA_034336685.1. Taxonomy (NCBI): domain Eukaryota; kingdom Metazoa; phylum Chordata; class Aves; order Passeriformes; family Muscicapidae; genus Luscinia; species Luscinia luscinia. The sequence goes on along the minus strand of JAKWBO010000238.1, from coordinate 68,616 downwards.
TGTTACAAACACACCTGGGGAGTTACAAACACACTTGGGGGAGTTAAAACGTGCAGGGCGGCACTGACTCCTGCCAGGTGCGCGCACCTGGGGGGTGAGAAACACACCTGGGGGTGGGAAACACACCTGGGGGGTGGGAACACACCTGGGGAGGGTGGAAAACACACCTGGGGGAGTGAAAACACACCTGGGCACACCTGGGGGGTGGGAACACACCTGGGGGTGGAAACACACCTGGGGGGTGAAAAACACACCTGGGGGTTAAAAACACACCTGGGGCACACCTGGGGGTTGACAAACACACCTGGGGGGTGAAAAACACACCTGGGGGAGTTAAAAACACACCTGGGGGGTTAAAAACACACCTGGGGGGAGTTGAGTTGGGTTGGGTTGAGTTGGGTTGGGTTGGGTTGGGTTGGGTTGAGTTGGGTTGGGCTGAGTTGAGTTGGGCTGAGCTGGGTTGGGCTGAGTTGGGCTGGGCTGGGCTGAGTTGAATTGGGCTGAGTTGGGCTGGGCTGGGCTGGGCTGGGCTGAGTTGGGCTGGGCTGAGCTGGGCTGGGCTGGGCTGGGCTGGGCTGAGTTGGGCTGGGCTGAGCTGGGCTGAGCTGGACTGAGTTGGGTGCTGAGTTGGGTTGAGTTGGGTTGAGTTGGGTTGGGTTGGGTTGAGTTGGGCTGGGCTGAGCTGGTCTGAGCTGAGCTGAGTTGGGCTGAGTTGGGCTGGGCTGGGTGTGGCTGAGTCTGGGCTGGGCTGAGCTGAGCTGGGCTGATGGGCTGAGCTGAGTTGGGCTGGGCTGGGTTGGGCTGGGTTGGGTTGGGCTGAGTTGGGCTGAGTTGGGCTGGGCTGAGCTGGGCTGGGCTGGGCTGAGTTGGGCTGGGTTGGGCTGAGTTGGTGCTGAGTTGGGCTGGGTTGGGCTGGGCTGGAGCTGGGTTGGGCTGAGTTGGGCTGGGCTGGGCTGGGCTGGGCTGAGCTGGGCTGGGCTGAGTTGGGCTGGGCTGGGCTGGGCTGAGTTGGAGCTGGGCTGGGCTGGGTTGGGCTGAGTTGGGCTGAGTTGGGCTGGGCTGGGCTGGGCTGAGTTGGGTTGGGTTGGGTTGAGTTGGTTTGAGTTGAGTTGAGTTGGGCTGGGTTGGGCTGGGTGGCTGAGTTGGGCTGGGTTGGGTTGAGTTGAGTTGGGTTGGGTTGGGTTGAGTTGAGTTGGGCTGGGCTGGGCTGGGTTGGGCTGGGTTGGGCTGAGTTGGGCTGAGTTGGGCTGGGCTGAGTTGGGCTGAGCTGGGCTGAGTTGGGCTGAGCTGAGTTGGGCTGGGGCTGAGCTGAGTTGGGCTGAGGTTGGGCTGGGCTGAGCTGGGCTGGGTTGGGCTGGGTTGGGCTGAGTTGGGCTGAGTTGGGCTGAGTTGGGCTGGGCTGGGTTGAGTTGGGCTGAGCTGAGTTGGGCTGAGCTGGGTTGAGTTGGGCTGAGTTGGGCTGAGTTGGGTTGCGGCAAGGCTGGGCTGAGCTGAGTTGGGCTGAGGCTGGGCTGAGTTGGGCTGGGCTGGGTTGGGCTGAGTTAAGGCTGGGTTGGGCTGGGTTGAGGCTGAGTTGGGTTGCTGGCTGAGTTGGGTTGGGTTGGGTTGGGTTGAGTTGGCCAGGCTGGAGTTGGGCTGGGCTGAGGTTGAGTTGGGCTGGGCTGAGTTGGGCTGGGCTGGGCTGGGCTGAGGCTTGGGTTGAGTTGGGCTGGGTTGAGTTGAGGTTGGCTGGGCTGAGTTGGGTTGCTGGGTTGAGGTTGCTGGCCAACGAGGTCAATGTTGAGTCTGGCCAAGTTGGGTTGCCAAGCCCCACGTTGGATTGGTGACCCCAACTTGGATCTCGAGTTCGGTTGACCCAAGGGTTCCCTAAACCGAACGAGCGCCTCGTTGACCAACGAATTCGAGCTGCAACCCAACGAGTTCTGCGACCAACCCAACGAGGTCAATGAAGAGTTTGACTAACTCAAGAGTTCCCAAATCAACGAGGTCTTGCTGACCCAACCTGAGTTCAACCAAGAGTTCGACCAACCCAAGAGTTCCCAAACCCAACGAGGTCAATGAAGAGTTCGACCAACCCCAAGGATTCCCCAAACCCAACGAGCGCTCAATTGACCCAACCCAACCCAACCAAGAGTTCGACCAACCCAAGGATTCCCCAAACCCAACGAGGGCCCCGCTGACCCAACCCAACCAAGAGTTTGACCAACCCAAGAGTTCCCCAAACCCAACGAGAGCCCCATTGACCCAACCCAACGAGTTGCAAAAATAGTTCAACCAACCCAAGGGCTCCCAAACCCAATGAGGTCAACCAAGAGTTTGACCAACCCAACGAGCTCTTGGTTGACTCTAATCCAATGAGGTCCAGCAAGAGTTTGACCAACCCAAGGATTCCCCAAACCCAACGAGGGCCGAATTGACCCAACCCAACCAAGAGTTTGGCCAACCCAAGGATTCCCCAAACCCAACGAGGTCAATGAAGAGTTTGCCCAACCCAAGGGTTCACCAAACCCGAGCCCGCTGACCCAACCTCAACCAAGAGTTTGACCAACCCAAGAGTTCCCCAAACCCAACGAGGTCAATGAAGAGTTTGACCAACCCAAGAGTTCCCCAAACCCAACGGGCACTCCATTGACCCAACCCAACCCAACCAAGAGTTTGACCAACCCAAGGGCTCCTCAAACCCAACGAGGTCTTGGTTGACCCAACCCAATGAGGTCCACCAAGAGTTTGGCCAACTCAAGAGTTCCCCAAACCCAAAGAGGCTCCATTGACCCAACCCAACTAAGAGTTTGGCCAACCCAAGGGCTCCTCAAACCTAACGAGGTCTTGGCTGACCCAACCTGAGTTCAACCAAGAGTTTGACCAACCCAAGGGTTCCCCAAACCCAACGAGTGCTCAATTGACCCAACCCAACCCAACCAAGAGTTCGACCAACCAAGGGTTCCCCAAACCCAACGCTGGGCCCTTGACCCCCAAGACGCCCCCATGTCCCCGCGCGGGTGACGCCGGCGCCGCGCTGTCCCCCCCAGGGCGATTCGGGCGGGCCCCTGGTGTGCCGGGGGAGCTGCAGGGCATCGTCTCGTGGGGGCATGGAGAGCTGCGGGCAGCCCCGGGCGCCCGGGCCGTCTACACCAAGGTGTGCCGGTACGCCCGCTGGATCCAGGAGACCATGGAGGACACCTGAGCGCGGCCACGCCCGCCGCGACGCCGCCGCGACGCCCGAGGGGGACATTAAAGATGTTCGGTGGAAAGCTGGGGTCGTTGTTGGTTCATCCGGCCCGGGTTTTTGGGGGGTTTGGGGGATTTAGATGGAATTTGGGGGGATTTTTGGGAGATTTGGGGGTTTGGGGAGGATTTTGGGGGATTTAGATGGAATTTTGGGGAATTTGGGGGATTTTGGGATGATTGGGGATTTTGGGATGATGATTTTGAGGAATTCTGGAGCATTTAGATGGAATTTTGGGATGATTTTGGGAGGATTTAGACGGATTTGGGAGGATTTTGGAGCATTTAGATGGAATTTTGGGGGGAATTTGGGGGGATTTTGAGGAATTTGGGGAGAATTTTGGGATGATTTGGAGGATTTTGGGATGATGATTGTGAGGGAATTCTGGAGCATTTAGATGGAATTTTGGGATGATTTTGGGAGGATTCAGATGGAATTTGGGGAATTTTGAGAGGATTTTGGAGGATTTTAGGGTATTTAGATGGAATTTTGGGAGGATTTGGGAGGAATTTTGGGAGGATTTAGATGGAATTTTGGGAGGAATTTGGGAGGATTTTGGGGATTTGGGAATTTAGATGGAATTTTGGGAGGATTTTTTGAGGATTTGGGGGAATTTGGGATGATGATTGTGAGGGAATTGTGGAGCATTTAGATGGAATTTTGGGGGAATTTTGGGAGGATTTAGATGGAATTTTGGGGAATTTTGGGATTATTTGGGGGATTTTTGGGATGATGATTTTGAGGGAATTCTGGAGCATTTAGATGGAATTTTGGGATGATTTTGGGAGGATTTAGATGGAATTTTGGAAATTTTGGGATGATTTGGGGGATTTTTGGGGTGATGATTTTGAGGGAATTCTGGAGCATTTAGATGGAATTTTGGGGAATTTTGGGAGGATTTAGATGGAATTTTGGGGGAATTTTGGGATGATTTAGATGAATTTGGGGATTTTGGGATGATGATTTTGAGGGAATTCTGGGAGCATTTAGATGGAATTTTGGGAGGATTTTGGGAGGATTTAGATGGAACTTTGATGGAATTTTGGGATGACTTTGGGAGCACTTTGGGGCATTTAGATGGAATTTTGGGAGGATTTTGGGAGCATTTAGATGGAATTCTTGGGGAATTTGGGATGATTTGGGATTTTGGGATGATGATTTTGAGGGAATTCTGGAGCATTTAGATGAATTTTGGGGGAATTCTGGGATGACTTAGATGGAATTTAGGATTTGGGATGATGATTTTGAGGGAATTCTGGAGCATTTTGATGGAATTTTGGCGAATTTTGGGATGATTTGGGGGATTTTGGGATGATGATTTTGAGGAATTCTGGAGACTTTAGATGGAATTTTGGGAGGATTTTGGGGCATTTAGATGGAATTTTGGGAGGATTTTGGAGCATTTAGATGGAATTTTGGGAGATTTTGGAGGATTTAGATGGAATTCGGAATTTTGGGATGATTTGGGGGGATTTTTGGGGTGATGATTGTGAGGGTATTCTGGAGCATTTAGATGGAATTCGGTGGGAGGATTTTGGGAGCATTTAGATGGAATTTTGGGATATTTTGGGAGGATTTAGATGGATTTTTGGGGGAATTTTGGGATGATTTGGGGGATTTCTGGGATGATGATTTTGAGGGAATTCTGGAGCATTTAAATGGAATTTTGGGGGAATTTTGGGAGGATTTAGACGGAATTTTGGGGGAATTTGGGAGGATTTTGGGATGATTTGGAGGATTTTGGGATGATGATTGTGAGGGAATTGTGGAGCATTTAGATGGAATTTTGGGATGATTTTGGAATGATTTTAGATGGAATTTTGGGGAATTTTGGGATGATTTGGGGGATTTTTGGGATGATGATTGTGAGGGAATTCTGGAGACTTTAGATGGAATTTTGGGGAATTTTGGGAGGATTTAGATGGAATTTGGGGAATTTTGGGATGATTTGGGGATTTTTGGGATGATGATTGTGAGGAATTCGGAGCACTTTAGATGGAATTTTGGGAGGATTTTGGAGCATTTAGATGGAATTTTGAGGAATTTTGGGAACATTTAGATGGAATCTTGGGGAATCTCGGAGGATTTTGGAGGATTTTGGGATGATGATTTTGAGGGAATTCTGAGCATTTAGATGGAATTCTGGGAGGATTTTAGGGCATTTTAGATGGAATTTTGGGAACTTTTGGAGTGATTTAGATGGAATTTTGGGAGGATTTTGGGATGATTTGGAGGATTTGGGATGATGATTGTGAGGGAATCTGGAGCATTTAGATGGAATTCTTGGGAGGATTTTGGGAGTGACTTAGACGGAATTCTTGGGGGACTTAGATGGAATCCTGGGAAAATCTTGGAGATGACTTTGGGATGATTTTGGGGCATTTAGATGGAATTTTGGGAGGATTTTGGGAGAGGATCTAGATGGAATCTTTGGGGAATCTTGGGAGAACCTTTGGGATTATCTGGGGGATTTTGGGACGATGACTTTGAGGAACTTCTGATCACTTAGACGGAATCTTGGGAGGATCTTGGGACGACCTTGGGGATTTTTGGGGTGATGATTGTGAGGAATTCTGGAGACCTTTAGATGGAATTCTGGGATGATCTTAAAGCATTTAGACGGAATTTTGGGAGGATTTTGGGACATTTAGATGGAATTTTGGGAGGATTTTGGGAGATTCAGATGGAATTTTGGGGAAATTCTTGGAGGATTTAGATGGATTTTGGGAGGATTTTGGGAGGCATTTAGATGGAATTTTGGGAGGATTTTGGATAATTTGGAGGATTTTGGGATGATGATTTTGAGGAATTCTGGAGCACTTAGATGGAATTTTGGGATGATTTTGGGAGCATTTAGATGGAATTTTGGGGAATTTTGGGGATGATTTTGGGGATTTTTGGGGATGATGATTGTGAGGGAATTCTGGAGCATTTAGATGGAATTTTGGGGAGGATTTTGGGGATATTTGAGGGCGATTTTGAGGGGATTTAGGGAGATTCCGAGGGAATTTCAGGGGATTTTGGGTAAATTTTGGGGGATTTTGGGATATTTGAGGGAATTTTGGGGGATCCAGGACCGTGGAGGACACCTGAGGGGACATTAAAGATGTTCGGTGAAAATTTGGGCTCCGTGTGGATTTTGGGGGGAGTTTTGGGGGATTTTGGGGAATTTTGGGGGCGATTTTGGGATAATTCGGGGAGATTTGGGGAAGATTTTGGGAGATTTGTGGATTTTGGGGGATTTTGGGATGATTTCAGGGGGATTTTGGGAGGATTTGTGAGGGAATTTGGGTGAATTTTTGGAGGGATTTTTGGGAAATTTTGGAGCATTTAGATGGAATTTTGGGGAGAATTTGGGGGATTTTGGGGAGATTCAGACGGAATTTGGGAGATTTTGGGGATTTGGGGAATCCTCAGGTATTTGGAGGATTTAGAGGAAATTTTGGGGGATTTGGGTGAATTTTGGGGGATTTTGGGAAATTTTGGAGCATTTAGGTGGAATTTTGGGGGATTTTATGGGGATTTGGAATTTTGGAGATTCAGAGGGAATTTCGGGGTGGGGTTTGGGGAGATCCAGAGGAAATTTTGGGGAAATTTTGGGGATTAAAGGGAATTTTGGGGATTTGGGGGATTTTGGGGGATTTAGAGGAAATTTTAGGGGGATTTTATGGGGATTTGGGGAAATTTTGAAAGATTCAGAGGAAATTTGGGGGGATTTTGGGGGACTCGGATGGAATTTGGGGGGATTTTGGGGATTTTAGGAGGATTTGGAGAATTTGGGGATTTTGGAGGAAATTCAGGGGATTTTTGAAATTTTGGGGAGATTTGGGGAGATTTCAAAGGAATTTTGGGAAATTCAGAGAATTTGGGGGATTCGGGGTAATTTGGTAAATTTGGAGATTTTGGGGGAATTTTGGGTAGTTTGGGGGATTTTGGGGAAATTTTTGGGATTCAGGTGGAATTTCAGAGCGGATTTTGAGGTGATCTCAGGTGAATCCCCAAACTTCCCCCAAAAATCCCAAATTCCTCCCGAAACCCCCCAAATTCCCCATAAACTCCTCAAAATCCCCCAAATTTCTCCCGAAATTCTCCAAAATCCCCTAAATCCCCCAAAATTCCCTAGAACTCCCCCAAATCATCCAAAACTCCCCAAAATTCCCCGAATTCCCCCAGAATTTCTCAAATCTCCAAAATCCAAAATCCCCCAAAATCCCCCAAATCCTCCTTAAATTCCCCCAAAATCCCCGAAAATTCCCCCAAATTTTCCTCACAATCCTCAAAACCCCCAAAATTACCCCAAATCCTCCCTAAACTTCCCAAAATCCATCTCAAAATCCCCGAAAATTCCCCAAAATTCCCCTTAAAATTCCTCCAAAATCCCCCCGCCAAATCCTCCCCACCTCCCCAAACCTCCAAAATCCTCCCCAAACTTCCCCAAAATCCCCTGAAATTCTCCCAAAATTTTCCTCACAACCCCCAAAATTCCCCGAAATCCTCCTAAACTTCCCAAAATCCCCCAAACCATCCCAAAATCCCCGATACCTCAAAATCCTCAAACCCCCCAAAATCCCCCAAAACTCCCCAAAATCCTCCTACCCCCAAACTCCCCGAAATTCCCCAAATTTTTCCCTCACAACTCCCAAAATCCTCGAAAATTCCAAAATCCCCAAAATTCCTCCAAAATCCCCCAAAATCCCCCAAATCCTCCCCAAATTTTCCAAAATCCCCCAAAATCCTCTCAAATTTTCCGCCCCAAAACTCCCCAAACCTCCCGAAATCCCCCAAAAAAATTCCCGGTGGGGGAGGGTGGGAAGGCCCCACCTGGCGCGCGCGGGGTGGGGGAGGGCGGGGTTTAATTAATCGCTGATGAATCATTAACGAGGCCCCGCTTTAATTGGCGGGGGTCGCAGGGCCCCCAAAATCCGGCCCTCCCCGCCATGCGCCCCGAGCCTCAGCGCTGCTGCTGCTGCTGCCGCCTGAAGTCAGGGACCCCAAAATCCGGGGGAAATTTGGGGGATTTTGGGGATTTTGGGGGAAATTTGGGGATTTTTGGGGTTTTTGGGGATTTTTGGGATGATGATTTTGGGGAATTCTGGAGCATTTAGATGGAATTTTGGGGAAATTTTTGGAGGATTTAGATGGAATTTTGGGAGGATTTTGGGAGGATTTAGATGGAATTTTGGGGAATTTTGGGATGATGATTTTGAGGAATTCTGATCATTTAGATGGAATTTTGGGGAATTTTGGGATGATTTGGGGGATTTTTGGGATGATGATTTTGGAGGAATTCTGGAGCACTCAGACCGAATTTTGGGGAATCTTTGGGGATGATCTAGATGGAATTTTAGTGAGGATTTAGATGGAATTTTGGGGAAATTCTTGGGAGGATTTTGGGATGATTTTGAGGCATTTAGATGGAATTTTGGGATGGATCTTTGGGGAGAGGATTTAGATGGAATCTTGTGGGGAATTTTGGGAGAATTTTGGGATTATTTGGGGGATTTTGGGACGATGATTTTGAGTGAAATTCTGGAGCATTTAGATGGAATTTTGGGAGGATTTTGGGAGGACTTAGATGGAATTTTGGGGATTTAGATGGAATTTTGGGAAAATTTCGGATGATTTGGAGGATTTTGGGATGATGATTGTGAGGAATTCTTATCATTTAGATGGAATTTTGGGGAGTGATTTTGGGATGATTTGGGGGATTTTTGGGATGATGATTTTGAGGGAATTCTGGAGCATTTAGATGGAATTTGGGAGGATTTTGGGATGATTTGGGGGACTTTTGGGATGATGATTGTGAGGGAATTCTGAGACTTTAGATGGAATTTTGGGGAATTTTGGGAGTGATTTTGGGTATTTAGATGGAATTTGGGGAGGATTTTGGAGCATTTAGATGGAATTTTGGGGAATTTTGGGATATTTGAGGGCGATTTTGAGGGGATTTAGGGAGATTCCCAGGAATTTCAGGGGATTTGGGTAAATTTTGGGGGATTTTGGGATATTTGGGGGAATTTTGGGGATCCAGGACACCGTGGAGGACACCTGAGGGGGACATTAAAGATGTTCGGTGAAAATTTGGGTCCGTGTGGATTTTGGGGAGTTTTGGGGGATTTTGGGGAACTTTGGGGATGATCTTGGGATAATTCTGGGGAGATTTGGAGAAGATCTTTGGGAGATCTGTGATCTTTGGGGGGGTTTTGGGACGATTTCAGGGATCTTGGGATGACTTGTGAGGAATCTGAAGTGAATCTTTGAGAGGATCTTGGGGAAATCTTGGACATCTAGACGGAATTCTGGGGAGAATTTGGGAGATTTTGCAGAGATTTCGGGAAATTTTGGGGAGAATTTGGAGGATTTTGGGGAGATTCAGACGGAATTTGGGAGATTTTGGGGACTTGGGGGAACCTCAGGTATCTGGAGGATTTAGAGGAAATTTTGGGGGATTTGGGTGAATTTTGGGGATTTTGGGGAAATTTTGGAGCATTTAGATGGAATCTTGGGGGATTTTATGGGATTTGGAATTTTGGAGATTCAGGGAAATCTTGGGGGAAATCTTGGGGATTAAAGGAATTTTGGGGATCTTTTGGGATCTGAAACTATTTTGGGGTGATTTTGGGGATTTAGAGGAATTTTAGGGGATTTGGGGAAATTTTGAAAGATTCAGAGGAAATTTGGGGGATTTTGGGGACCTCGGATGGAATTTAGGGGGATTTTGGGGATTTTAGGAGGAATTTGGGGGATTTTGGAGGAATTTGGGGATTTTGGAGGAAATTCGGGGATTTTTTCAAATTTTGGGAGATTTGGGGAGATTTCAAAGGAATTTGTGGGAAATTCAGAGAATTTGGGGGATTCGGGGTAATTTGGTAAATTTGGAGATTTTGGGGAATTTTGGGTATTTTGGGGTATTTTGGGGAAATTTTGGGGATTCAGGTGGAATTTCAGAGCGGATTTGAGGTGATCTCCAAAATCCTCAAACTTCCCAAAAAATCCCAAATTCCTCCTGAAAACCCCCAAATTCCCCATAAACTCTCCAAAAATCCCCCAAAATTTCTCCCGAAATTCTCCAAAATCCCCTAAATCCCCCCAAAATTCCCTAGAACTCCCCAAAATCATCCAAAACTCCCAAAATTCTCCGAATTCCCCCCAGAATTTCAAAATCTCCCAAAATCCTTCAAAATCCTCAAAATCCCCAGCTTCCCCAAAATCCCTCGAAAATTCCCCCAAATTTTCCCCACAATCCCCTCAAAACCCCCAAATCCTCCCTAAACTTCCCAAAATCCATCTCAAAATCCCCTGAAAATTCTCAAAATCTTCAAACCCCTCAAAATCCCCCAAAACTTCCCCAAACCACCTCAACCTCCCAAAATCCTCGAAAATTCCCTCAAATTTTCCTCACAAACCCCCAAAATTCCCCAAATCCTCCCTAAACTTCCCAAAATCCCCCAAAATCCTCGAAAATTCCAAAATCGCCCCAAAATCCATCTCAAAATCCTCTCGAAAATTCCCAAAATCTCCAAACCCCACAAAATTCTTCCAAAACTCCCCAAATCCTCCCAAATTCCCCAAATTCCTCGAAAATCCCCCAAATTTTCCTCACAATCCTCCAAAATCCTCGAAATTCTCAAAATCCCCAAATTCCTCCAAATTCCTCAAAATCCCCAAAATCCTTCCCAAATTTCCAAAATCCCAAAAATCCCTCAAATTTTCCACCCCAAAACTCCCAAAATCCCCCAAAAAAAAGTCCCCGGGGTGGGGAGGGTGGGAAGGCCCCACCTGGCGCGCGCGGGGTGGGGGAGGGGCGGGGTTTAATTAATCGCTGATGAATCATTAACGAGGCCCCGCTTTAATTGGCGGGGTCGCGCGGGCCCCCAAAGTGCGGCCCTCCCCGCCATGCGCCCCCGAGCCTCGCGCTGCTGCTGCTGCTGCTGCCGCCCGAGTCAGGGACCCAAAACTGGGGATCGGGGGACTTGGGGATTTTGGGAATTTTTGGGAATTTTGGGGAAATTCTTGGGAATTTTCGGGGAATTTGGGGATTTTGGGAGGATTTTTAGGGGTTTGGGGGCTTGGGGGATTTTGGGAATTTTGGGGATTTTGGGAGGTCTTGGTGAAATTTGGGGATTTAGGGATTTGGGGGCTTGGGAAATCTGGGGATTTTGGGGAGATCTGTGGATTTTAGGAAGAACTGGGGGACTTGGGGGACTTGGGGATTTAGAGGAACCTGGGGACTGTGGGGAAGATCTTTGGGGACTTTGGGGAGATCTGGGGGTCTGGGGAATCTGGAGGATCTGGGGATCTTTGGGAGGACCGGGAAACCTAGGGAACTGAGAACTCTTGGGGATTTGGGAAAACCTGGGGATCTGAGAGATCTTGGGGGAACCTTTAGGAACCTTGGGGATCTGGGGGAGATCTGGGGATCTTAGACTCTAAAGTGATTCTAGGATGACTTTTAGGACTTTGGGGAAACCTGGGGAACCTTAGAGCAAACCTTGGGGAGCCTGTGGATCTTGGGATCTTGGGGGACTTGGGGGAGATCTAGGGACTTGGGGGACTTGGGGGAATCTTAGGGAACCTTGGGGACCTGGGGAGATCTGGGGGATCTTGTGGGATCTTAGGATCTGGGGACTCAGGATGACTTTTAGGATCTTGGGGAAACCTGGGGGATCTTGGGGATGATCTTAGGACTTTGGGGACTCCAGGAAAACCTGGGGAACCTTGGGGACTCAGACTCTTGGAGACTCCAGGAAGATCTGGGGTACTTGGGATGATCTTAGGACTTTGGGGACTTAGGAAACCTGGAGACTTAGGATCTGAGAAACTGTAAACTCTTATGAGATCTTGGGGAACCTTCATGAGACTCTGGGAACCCTGGGGACTCTTAAGAGATCTGGTGGATCTTTAGGAAGAACTGGGGGATCTAAAGCACTTTAGAGACTCTTGGGATGATCTGGGAAAACTTGGGGATCTAAAATGCCTTGGGGAAGATCATAGGGATAGGACTCTGGATGATCTTTGAGTGAACCTTAGGACTCTGAGATCTAGAAAACTCCAGGGATCTGGGGACATCTGTGACTTAGGAAGATCTGGGGACTTGGGGAAACACCGTAACCTTGGGAACCTTGGAAAGATCTTGGGGCCTGGGGATCTTGGGGGATCTTGGAGAACCTGGGTAACCCTAAAAGCTTAGGAAAGATCTGGGGGATCTGGGGAACTCTGGGGAAACCTGGGGAAACCTGGGAAACCTGGGAACCTCGTAGAAACCTGAGGGACTCTAGGAAAGATCTGGGGGTCAATGACTCTAGGAGGCCCTGGGGCTAGAAAACCTGGGTGATCTTGGGGAAACCTGGGAACTCCTGGGGACTTTGGGCGATTCCTGGGAAGATCTTGGGGGTCTGGGGAAACTCTGGGAGACTTTAGGAAGAACTGTGGGACTTGAGGAGACTTCAGGGGCCTGGGATGATCTTGTGATCTGAGAAACCTGGGGGAATCTTTGGGGATCTGGGGAGTTTTCAGATCTTGGGGACTTGAGGAAATCTGGGGATTTATTGGGACTGGGGGGACTTGGGAGATCTTGGGGATCTGAGCGATCTTGGGAGGATTTGGGGATTTTTGGGGACTTCGGGAAGATCTGGGGATCTTTGGGAAACCTAGGGGGATTCTTGGGAGATCTTTCGGAAGATCTTGGGGCCTTGGGGATCTTGGGGAACTTGGAGAAACTTAGGAAAACCTTGTGGAACTCTTGGGGGTTTGGGGATCTGGGAAGGTCTGGGGGACTTCGGGACTTTGGGGATCTAGGGGCAAAACCTGGGGGATCTAGGAAAGATCTGAGGATCTTAGAGAAGATCTGGGGAACCTTAGGAAACCTGGGGGATCTTGGGAACTCCAATGATCTTAGGAAGATCTTTGGGGACTTGGGGATTTTGGGATCTTTAGGAAGATCTGGGGAGATTTGGGGGAAAAATTGGGGAAAATTGAAATCTTTGGATGGAACTCGGGGAAATTCTCATGTCCTGTTGAAGATCTGGGGATCTGGGGGTGGGAAATCTGGGGAACCTTGGGGGATCTGGGGAACCTTGGGCAGTCCTAGGAGATCTGGGGATTTTAGGAAGATCTTTGGGGATTTTAGGAAAACTTGGGGGATTTGGGGAAATCTGGAGTAAAAATTGAGGGATCTGAGGAACTCTTGGGAAATTTGGGGGATTTAAAGTGATTTAGGGAATTTTAGGGAAGATTTGGGGAATTCGGGGGATTTGAGGGGAAATTTGGGAGGATTTTGGGGAAAATTTGGGGGATTTTAGGAAGATTTTTGGGGATTTGGGGGATTTTGGGAAAATTTGGGAGGGGATTTTTGGGGAAATTTGGGAGTTCGGGAAATTTGGGGATTTTGGGGAAGATTTTGGGAAATTTTAGGGAATTCGGGATAAATTTTGGCATTTTTCACCATTTTATCCAAATTTTTGGGATTTTAGGCGGAATCCCGGATTTTGGGGAAAGTTTTGGGAATTTCACGACATTTTGGGGAATTTCGGGATTTTTCGGGAATTCGGGGATAATTTTGGGGAATTTTACGAGATTTTGGGGATTATTTTGAGGCGATTTTGGGACGTTTTTGGGGCATTTTGGGAGAAGATTTTTGGGCAGAATTCCGGGATTTTGGTTGAAATTTTGGGAATTTTGGGAATTTGAGGAACTTCGGGATTTTTAGGGAATTCGGGATAATTTGGGGGTTTTAGGGCGATTTTGGGGATTTTTTGGACGTGTTCAGGTCATTTTTCACCGTTTTAACCAATTTCGGGCGGATTTATTTCAGGAATTCCGGATTTTTGGGGAAATTTTGGAAATTTCGGGAATTTTGAGATTTTTAAGGAATTCGAGGATAAATTTGGGAAATTTTCCGAAATTTTTGGGGCGATTTTGAGGCGATTTTTGGGGACATTTTTCTCATTTTAACCAATTTCGGGGCCGATTTTTTGCGGAATCCGGGATTTTTGGGTGAAATTTTGGAAATTTCGGGAATTTTGGGATTTTAGGAAATTTGAGGGATAAATTTTGGGAAATTTTCCAAAATTTTGGGACGATTTTGAGACGAGTATTTGGGGACATTTTTTCTCATTTTATCCATTTTCGGGGCCGATTTTTGGGTGGAAATCCGGGATTTTGGGTGAAATTTCGGGGATTTCAGGAATTTCGGGAATTTTTTATTTTAAGGAATTCGAGGATAAATTTTGGGGAATTTTGCGAAATTTTGGGGCGATTTTGAGGCGATTTTTGGCGTCCTTTTTCTCATTTTAACCAATTTCGGGACCGATTTTTTGCGGAATTCGGGATTTTTGGGTGAAATTTTGGGAATTTCGGGAATTTTGGGATTTTTAGGAAATTTGAGGGATAAATTTTGGGAAATTTTCCAAAATTTTGGGACGATTTTGAGACGAGTATTTGGGGACATTTTTTCTCATTTTATCCAATTTCGGGGCCGATTTTTGGGCGGAATTCGGGGAATTTTTTGGGTGAAATTTTGGGAATTTCGGGAATTTCGGGAATTTTGGATTTTTAGGGAATTCGAGGATAAATTTGGGGAATTCTGCGAAATTTTGGGGCAATTTGAGGACCATTTTTGGGGGGATTTTTTCTCATTTTAACCAATTTCGGGGCCGATTTTTTTGTGGAATCCCGGAAATTTTTGGGTGGGATTTTGGGAATTTTGGGATTTTGGAATTTTTATATTTTTAGGGAATTTAAGAATAATTTGGGGAATTTTCTGAGATTTTGGGGCGATTTTGAGGCGATTTTTGGGGATATTTTTGCTGATTTTAACCAATTTCAGAACTGATTTTTTGAGGAATTCCGGATTTTTTGGGTGAAATTTTGGGGATTTTGGGATTTTGAGAATTTTTGAATTTTTAAGGAATTCGAGGATAAATTTTGGGAAATTTTCCGAAATTTTAGGGCGATTTTGAGACGAGTATTTGGGGACATTTTTTCTCATTTTAACCAATTTCGGGTCCGATTTTTGGGCGGAATCCCGGGTTTTTTTGGGTGAAATTTTGGGAATTTTGGGATTTTGAGAATTTTGGGATTTTTAAGGAATTCGAGGATAAATTTGGGAAATTTTCCGAAATTTTTGGGGCGATTTTGAGGCGATTTTTTGGGGACATTTTTTCTCATTTTAACCAATTTCGGGGCCGATTTTTTGCGGAATCCGGGATTTTGGGTGAAATTTTGGAAATTTCGGGAATTTTGGGATTTTTAGGAAATTTGAGGGATAAATTTTTGGGAAATTTTCCAAAATTTTGGGACGATTTTGAGACGAGTATTTGGGGACATTTTTTCTCATTTTATCCATTTTCGGGGCGGATTTTTGGGTGGAAATCCGGGATTTTTGGGTGAAATTTCGGGGATTTCAGGAATTTTGGGAATTTTTTATTTTTAAGGAATTCGAGGATAAATTTTGGGGAATTTTGCGAAATTTTGGGGCGATTTTGAGGCGATTTTTGGCGTCCTTTTTCTCATTTTAACCAATTTCGGGACCGATTTTTTTGCGGAATTCGGGGATTTTTTGGGTGAAATTTTGGGAATTTTGGGAATTTCGGGAATTTTTGGATTTTTAGGGAATTCGAGGATAAATTTTGGGGAATTTTCTGAGATTTTGGAGGCGATTTTAAGGCGATTTTTGGGGACATTTTTTCTCAATTTAACCAATTTTGGGGCCGATTTTTTGAGGAATTCCGGATTTTGGGTGAAATTTCGAGGATTTTGGGAATTTCGGGAATTTCAGGAATTTCGGAATTTTTGGATTTTAGGAATTTCGGGAATAAATTTTGGGGAATTTTACGAGATTTTGGGGCGATTTTGAGTCGATTTTTGGGGACATTTTTCTCATTTTAACCAATTTCAGGGCCGATTTTTGGGTGGAATTCAGGGATTTTGGGTGAAATTTCGGGGATTTTGGGATTATTAGGGAATTTCGGGAATAAATTTGGGGAATTTTACGAGATTTTGGGGAATTTTATGAAATTTTGGAAGCGATTTTGAGGCGATTTTGGGGATATTTTTCTCATTTTAACCAATTTCGGGGCCGATTTTGGGCGGAATTCCGGGAATTTTTGGGTGGGATTTTGGGAATTTTGGGATTTTGAGAATTTTTGGATTTTTAGGAAATTTGAGGGATAAATTTTGGGAAATTTCCCGAAATTTTGGGGCGATTTTGAGACGAGTATTTGGGGACATTTTTCTCATTTTAACCAATTTCGGGGCGATTTTTTGCGGAATTCGGGGATTTTTGGGTGAAATTTCGGAATTTCGGGAATTTCGGAATTTCGGGAATGTCGCGGTTCCCTCCCCAGGCTGGCCCTGCCCCGCGCGGATTTTGGGGGCTCTGAGTGTCCCCGCGCGGCGCACGCGGGGCTCATGCGGCTCTTCCAGTTCGACCAGTTCGTGTGCGGGGGCGCTGGTGAGCGCGCGCTGGGTGCTGAGCGCCGCCCACTGCCGGGCCAGGTACTGGTTTGTACTGGGAGGGACTGGGAGGGACTGGGAGGGACTGGGAAGAACTGGGAGGGACTGGGAGCGGGGTTTGGGGTTACTGGTTTATACTGGTTTGTACTGGGAGGGACTGGGATGGGACTGGGATGGGACTGGGAGGGACTGGGAGGGACTGGGAAGGGGTTTGGGGTTACTGGTTTGTACTGGTTTGTACTGGTTTATACTGGGAGGGACTGGGCGCTGGTGAGCGCGCGCTGGGTGCTGAGCCGCCCACTGCCGGGCCAGGTACTGGTTTGTACTGGTTTGTACTGGGAGGGACTGGGAGGGACTGGGTTATACTGGGAGGGACTGGGATGGGACTGGGATGGGACTGGGAGGGACTGGGATGGGACTGGGAGGGACTGGGAGGGACTGGGAGGGACTGGGATGGGACTGGGAACGGGGTTTGGGGTTACTGGTTTATACTGGAAAAGACTGGGAGGGACTGGGAATGGGGTTTGGGGTTACTGGTTTATACTGGGAGGGACTGGGAGTGACTGGGAATGGGGTTTGGGGTTACTGGTTTATACTGGAAAAGACTGGGAGGGACTGGGAATGGGGTTTGGGGTTACTGGTTTATACTGGAAAAGACTGGGAGGGACTGGGAATGGGGTTTGGGGTTACTGGTTTATACTGGGAGGGACTGGGAGTGACTGGGAATGGGGTTTGGGGTTACTGGTTTATACTGGTTTGTACTGGTTTATACTGGGAGGGACTGGGCGCCGGTGAGCGCGCGCTGGTGCTGAGCGCCGCCACTGCCGGGCCAGGTACTGGTTTCTACTGGTTTGTACTGGGAGGGACTGGGAGGGACTGGGAGGGACTGGGAATGGGGTTTGGGGCTACTGGTTTGTACTGGGAAGGACTGGTTTATACTGGGAGGGACTGGGCGCTGGTGAGCGCGCTGGGTGCTGAGCGCCGCCACTGCCGGGCCAGGTACTGGTTTGTACTGGGAGGGACTGGGAGGGACTGGGAGGGACTGGGAACGGGGTTTGGGGCTACTGGTTTATACTGGTTTGGACTGGTTTGGACTGGGAGGACTGGGATGGGACTGGGAACGGGTTTGGGGTTACTGGTTTAAACTGGAAGGACTGGGAGAGACTGGGAGAGACTGGGATGGGACTGGGAACGGGGTTTGGGGTTACTGGTTTATACTGGTTTGTACTGGTTTATACTGGGAGGGACTGGGCGCCAGTGAGCGCGCGCTGGGTGCTGAGCGCCGCCCACTGCCGGGCCAGGTACTGGTTTGTACTGGTTTATACTGGGAGGGACTGGGATGGGACTGGGAGGGACTGGGAGGGACTGGGAACGGGTTTGGGGTTACTGGTTTATACTGGTTTGTACTGGTTTATACTGGGAGGACTGGGCGCTGGTGAGCGCGGTGGGTGCTGAGCGCCGCCCACTGCCGGGCCAGGTACTGGTTTGTACTGGTTTGTACTGGTTTATACTGGGAGGGACTGGGAGAGACTGGGAGGGACTGGGATGGGACTGGGAGGGACTGGGAGGGACTGGGAGGGACTGGGAGGGACTGGGAGGGACTGGGAGGGACTGGGAACGGGGTTTGGGGCTACGGGTTTATACTGGGAGGGACTGGTTTATACTGGGAGGACTGGGCGCTGGTGAGCGCTGCGCTGGGTGCTGAGCCGCCCACTGCCGGGCCAGGTACTGGTTTGTACTGGGAGGACTGGGAGGGACTGGGAGGACTGGGAAGAACTGGGAGGACTGGGAGCGGGGTTTGGGGTTACTGGTTTATACTGGTTTGTACTGGGAGGGACTGGGATGGGACTGGGATGGGACTGGGAGGGACTGGGAGGGACTGGGAAGGGGTTTGGGGTTACTGGTTTGTACTGGTTTGTACTGGTTTATACTGGGAGGACTGGGCGCTGGTGAGCGCGCTGGTGCTGAGCGCCGCCACTGCCGGGCCAGGTACTGGTTTGTACTGGTTTGTACTGGGAGGGACTGGGAGGGACTGGGTTATACTGGGAGGGACTGGGATGGGACTGGGATGGGACTGGGAGGGACTGGGATGGGACTGGGAGGGACTGGGAGGGACTGGGAGGGACTGGGATGGGACTGGGAACGGGGTTTGGGGTTACTGGTTTATACTGGAAAAGACTGGGAGGGACTGGGAATGGGGTTTGGGGTTACTGGTTTATACTGGGAGGGACTGGGAGTGACTGGGAA
Organism: Luscinia luscinia; assembly: GCA_034336685.1. Classification (NCBI taxonomy): domain Eukaryota; kingdom Metazoa; phylum Chordata; class Aves; order Passeriformes; family Muscicapidae; genus Luscinia; species Luscinia luscinia. The sequence continues at coordinate 49,688 of JAKWBO010000238.1, read as the reverse complement.
TGGGGTTTGGGGTTACTGGTTTATACTGGGAAAAGACTGGGAGGGACTGGGAATGGGGTTTGGGGTTACTGGTTTATACTGGAAAAGACTGGGAGGGACTGGGAATGGGGTTTGGGGTTACTGGTTTATACTGGGAGGGACTGGGAGTGACTGGGAATGGGGTTTGGGGTTACTGGTTTATACTGGTTTGTACTGGTTTATACTGGGAGGGACTGGGCGCCGGTGAGCGCGCGCTGGTGCTGAGCGCCGCCCACTGCCGGGCCAGGTACTGGTTTCTACTGGTTTGTACTGGGAGGGACTGGGAGGGACTGGGAGGGACTGGGAATGGGGTTTGGGGGCTACTGGTTTGTACTGGGAAGGACTGGTTTATACTGGGAGGACTGGGCGCTGGTGAGCGCGCTGGTGCTGAGCGCCGCCACTGCCGGGCCAGGTACTGGTTTGTACTGGGAGGGACTGGGAGGGACTGGGAGGGACTGGGAACGGGGTTTGGGGCTACTGGTTTATACTGGTTTGGACTGGTTTGGACTGGGAGGGACTGGGATGGGACTGGGAACGGGGTTTGGGGTTACTGGTTTAAACTGGAAGGGACTGGGAGAGACTGGGAGAGACTGGGATGGGACTGGGAACGGGGTTTGGGGTTACTGGTTTATACTGGTTTGTACTGGTTTATACTGGGAGGGACTGGGCGCTGGTGAGCGCGCTGGGTGCTGAGCGCCGCCACTGCCGGGCCAGGTACTGGTTTGTACTGGTTTATACTGGGAGGGACTGGGATGGGACTGGGAGGGACTGGGAGGGACTGGGAACGGGGTTTGGGGTTACTGGTTTATACTGGTTTGTACTGGTTTATACTGGAGGGACTGGGCGCTGGTGAGCGCGCGGTGGGTGCTGAGCGCCGCCCACTGCCGGGCCAGGTACTGGTTTGTACTGGTTTGTACTGGTTTATACTGGGAGGGACTGGAGAGACTGGGAGGGACTGGGATGGGACTGGGAGGGACTGGGAGGGACTGGGAGAGGACTGGGAGGGACTGGGAACGGGGTTTGGGGCTACGGGTTTATACTGGGAGGGACTGGTTTATACTGGGAGGGACTGGGCGCTGGTGAGCGCGCGCTGGGTGCTGAGCGCCGCCCACTGCCGGGCCAGGTACTGGTTTGTACTGGGAGGACTGGGAGGGACTGGGAGGGACTGGGAAGAACTGGGAGGGACTGGGAGCGGGTTTGGGGTTACTGGTTTATACTGGTTTGTACTGGGAGGGACTGGGCGCTGGTGAGCGCGCTGGGTGCTGAGCGCCGCCACTGCCGGGCCAGGTACTGGTTTGTACTGGTTTGTACTGGGAGGGACTGGGAGGACTGGGAGGGACTGGGATGGGACTGGGAGGGACTGGGATGGGACTGGGAACGGGGTTTGGGGTTACTGGTTTATACTGGTTTGTACTGGTTTATACTGGGAGGGACTGGGCGCTGGTGAGCGCGCTGGGTGCTGAGCGCCGCCCACTGCCGGGCCAGGTACTGGTTTGTACTGGGAGGGACTGGGAGGGACTGGGAGGGACTGGGAACGGGGTTTGGGGTTACTGGTTTATACTGGTTTGTACTGGTTTGTACTGGGAGGGACTGGGCGCTGGTGAGCGCGCTGGGTGCTGAGCGCCGCCACTGCCGGGCCAGGTACTGGTTTGTACTGGTTTGTACTGGGAGGGACTGGGAGAGACTGGGAACGGGGTTTGGGGTTACTGGTTTAAACTGGGAGGGACTGGGAGGGACTGGGAATGGGGTTTGGGGTTACTGGTTTATACTGGGAAGGACTGGGAAACGGGCTTTGGGGTTACTGGTTTATACTGGTTTGTACTGGTTTATACTGGGAGGGACCCGCCCTGCTGAGCCACCAGTGGCTGCTGAGCGCCGCCACTCCTGGGCCAGGCCCGTACTGGGAATACTGGTTTGTACTGGTTTGTACTGGGAGCGACTGTGAGGGTACTGGGATGAACTGGTTTGAACTGGGAATGGTCTCCTGTCCGTCCCGGCCACACCCAGGTGAGCTCAGGTGAGCTCAGGTGAGAACAGGTGAGCTCAGGTGAGGGCAATAACTGGGATTAATGGGATTAATGGGATAAATGGGGTTACTGGTTAAACTGGGATGAACTGGTTTGAACTGGTCTGAACTGGTCTGAACTGGGAACGCCCCCGTGTCTCGCAGCCACCTGCAGGTGCGCGCAGGTGAGCACAGGTGAGCACAGGTGAGCACAGGTAAGGGCAATAACTGGGATTAATGGGATTAATGGGGTTACTGGTTAAACTGGGAGTTACTGGTTAAACTGGGATGAACTGGTTTGAACTGGGAACGCCCCCGTGTCTCGCAGCCACCTGCAGGTGCAGCGCAGGTGAGCACAGGTGAGCACAGGTGAGCACAGGTGAGCTCAGGTGAGGGCAATAACTGGGATTAATGGGATTAATGGGGTTACTGATTAAACTGGGGTTACTACAAACTGGGATGAACTGGTCTGAACTGGTCTGAACTGGGAACGTCTCTCGCAGCCACCTGCAGGTGCGCGCAGGTGAGCACAGGTGAGCTCAGGTGAGGGCAATAACTGGGATTAATGGGATTAATGGGGTTACTGGTTAAACTGGGAGTTACTGGTTTGAACTGGTCTGAACTGGTCTGAACTGGGAATGATCTCCGGTCTCTCGCAGCCACCTGCAGGTGCGCGCAGGTGAGCTCAGGTGAGCACAGGTGAGCACAGGTGAGGGCAATAACTGGGATTAATGGGATTAATGGGGTTACTGATTAAATTGGGGGTTACTGGTTAAACTGGAATGAACTGGTTGAACTGGTTTGAACTGGTCTGAACTGGGAACGTCTCTCGCAGCCACCTGCAGGTGCGCGCAGGTGAGCACAGGTGAGCACAGGTGAGCGCAATAACTGGGGTTAATGGGATTAATGGGGTTACTGGTTAAACTGGGAGTTACTGGTTAAACTGGTTTGAACTGGTCTGAACTGGTCTGAACTGGTCTGAACTGGGAACGCCCTCCTGTCTCTCGCAGCCACCTGCAGGTGCACGCAGGTGAGCACAGGTGAGCTCAGGTGAGGGCAATAACTGGGATTAATGGGATTAATGGGATTTCTGGGGTTACTGATTAAACTGGGGGTTACTGGTTAAACTGGTTTGAACTGGTCTGAACTGGTCTGAACTGGGAACGTCTCTCGCAGCCACCTGCAGGTGCGCGCAGGTGAGCACAGGTGAGCACAGGTGAGCTCAGGTGAGGGCAATAACTGGGATTAATGGGATTTCTGGGGTTACTGATTAAACTGGGGTTACTGGTTAAACTGGTCTGAACTGGTTTGAACTGGTTTGAACTGGTCTGAACTGGGAATGCCCCCGTGTCTCGCAGCCACCTGCAGGTGAGCACAGGTGAGCGCAGGTGAGCACAGGTGAGCTCAGGTGAGGGCAATAACTGGGATTAATGGGATTTCTGGGGTTACTGATTAAACTGGGGGTTACTGGTTAAACTGGAATGAACTGGTCTGAACTGGTTTGAACTGGTCTGAACTGGGAACGCCTCTTCGCAGCCACCTGCAGGTGCGCGCAGGTGAGCACAGGTGAGCACAGGTGAGCACAGGTAAGGGCAATAACTGGGATTAATGGGATTAATGGGGTTAATGATTAAACTGGGGGTTACTGGTTAAACTGGTTTGAACTGGTTTGAACTGGTCCGAAATGGTCTGAACTGGGAACGTCTCTCGCAGCCACCTGCAGGTGCGCCGCAGGTGAGCACAGGTGAGCTCAGGTGAGGGCAGTAACTGGGATTAATGGGATTAATGGGGTTACTGATTAAACTGGGGTTACTGGTTTGAACTGGTCTGAACTGGTCTGAACTGGGAACGCCCCCTCTCTCGCAGCCACCTGCAGGTGAGCGCAGGTGAGCACAGGTGAGCACAGGTGAGGGCAGTAACTGGGATTAATGCGGTTTATGAGGTTACTGATTAAACTGGGGGTTACTGGTTAAACTGGTTTGAACTGGTCTGAACTGGTTTGAACTGGTCTGAACTGGGAACGCCTCTCGCAGCCACCTGCAGGTGCGGCGCAGGTGAGCACAGGTGAGCACAGGTGAGCTCAGGTGAGCGCAATAACTGGGATTAATGGGATCAATGGGGTTACTGGTGCTACTGATTAAACTGGGGTTACTGGTCTGAACTGGTCTGAACTGGTCTGAGCTGGGAACGCCCCCGTGTCTCGCAGCCACCTGCAGGTGCGCACGAGGTGAGCACAGGTGAGCACAGGTGAGCTCAGGTGTGGGGAATAACTGGGATTAATGGGATTTCTGGGGTTACTGATTAAACTGGGAGTTACTGGTTAAACTGGTTGAACTGGTCTGAACTGGTCTGAACTGGGAACGCCTCTCGCAGCCACCTGCAGGTGCGCGCAGGTGAGCACAGGTGAGCACAGGTGAGCGCAATAACTGGGGTTAATGGGATTTCTGGGGTTACTGGTTAAACTGGGAGTTACTGGTTAAACTGGGATGAACTGGTTGAACTGGTTTGAACTGGTCCGAACTGGTTTGAACTGGGAACGCCTCTCGCAGCCACCTGCAGGTGCGCGCAGGTGAGCACAGGTGAGCGCAGGTGAGCAGAGGTGAGAACAGGTGAGAACAGGTGAGGGCAATAACTGGGATTAATGGGATTAATGGGGTTACTGGTTAAACTGGGGTTACTGGTTAAACTGGTTTGAACTGGTCTGAACTGGGAACGCCCCTGTCTCGCAGCCACCTGCAGGTGCGCGCAGGTGAGCACAGGTGAGCACAGGTAAGGGCAATAACTGGGATTAATGGGATTAATGGGGTTAATGATTAAACTGGGGTTACTGGTTAAACTGGGAGTTACTGGTTAAACTGGTTTGAACTGGTCCGAACTGGTCTGAACTGGGAACGCTCTCGCAGCCACCTGCAGGTGCGCGGAGGTGAGCACAGGTGAGCACAGGTGAGCACAGGTGAGCACAGGTGAGGGCAATAACTGGGATTAATGCGGTTTATGAGGTTACTGGTTAAACTGGGATGAACTGGTTTGAACTGGTTTGAACTGGTCTGAACTGGGAACGCCTCTTCGCAGCCACCTGCAGGTGCGCCGCAGGTGAGCACAGGTGAGCACAGGTGAGCTCAGGTGAGCACACAGGTGAGGGCAATAACTGGGATTAATGGGATTTCTGGGGTTACTGGTTAAACTGGGAGTTACTGGTTAAACTGGTTTGAACTGGTCCGAACTGGTCTGAACTGGGAACGCCCCTCTCTCTCGCAGCCACCTGCAGGTGCGCGCAGGTGAGCACAGGTGAGCTCAGGTGAGCACAGGTGAGGGCAATAACTGGGATTAATGGGATTTCTGGGGTTACTGATTAAACTGGGGGTTACTGGTTAAACTGGGATGAACTGGTTTGAACTGGTCTGAACTGGTCTGAACTGGGAACGCCTCCGTGTCTCGCAGCCACCTGCAGGTGCGCGCAGGTGAGCACAGGTGAGCACAGGTGAGCTCAGGTGAGCACAGGTGAGGGCAATAACTGGGATTTATGCGGTTTATGAGGTTACTGGTTAAACTGGGATGAACTGGTTTGAACTGGTTTGAACTGGTCTGAACTGGGAACGCCCCTCTCTCTCGCAGCCACCTGCAGGTGCGCGCAGGTGAGCACCACCTGGGCCAGGTGAGCGGCCACGAGCAGTTCGCCGCCGCCGTGGAGCTCGTGGTGCACCCGGAATTCGGCAAGGAGGGAAGGCGCGAACCTCGGGGAGAGATTTTGGGAATTCCGGGAATTCCGGAGAGATTTTGGGAATTCCGGGACGAATTTTGGGAATTCCGGGAGAGATTTTGGGAATTCTGGGGAGATTCTGGGAATTCTGGGGAGATTCTGGGAATTCTGGGAGATTCTGGGAATTCGGGAGAGATTCTGGGAATTCCGGGAGATTTTGGGAATTCTGGGAATTCCGGGAGAGATTTTGGGAATTTTGGGAGATTTTGGGAATTCGGGAGAAATTTTGGGAATTTCGGGAATTCCGGGAGAGATTTTAGGAATTCTGGGGAGATTTTGGGAATTCGATGAATTTCGGGAATTCCGGGAGAGATTCTGGGAGAGATTCTGGGAATTCCGGAGAGATTCTGGGAGAGATTTTGGGAGAGATTTTGGGAATTCCGGAGAGATTTCGGGAATTCGGGACGGATTTCGGGACAAATTTTGGGAATTCCGGGACGAATTTCGGGAGAAATTTTGGGAATTCTGGGGAGATTTTGGGATTCCGGGACGAATTTCGGGAGAAATTTTGGGAATTCCGGAGAGATTTCGGGAGAAATTTTGGGAATTCTGGGGAGATTTTGGAAATTCCGGGACGGATTTCGGGAGAAATTTTGGGAATTCCGGGACAGATTTTGGGAATTTTGGGAATTCGAGATAAATTCCGGAATTCCTCCCGGGCCGGTTTTTGGGACGATTTTTGGGACGATTTCTGGGCCGGCTGGGCGGCTCCGGCCGCTCGCACGACCTGATGCTGCTGCGGGTGGAGCCGCCCTTTACCTGCGGGCCGCAGGTGAGGCCCCTCCCCCTGCCCGAGGCCCCGCCCCGCCCCGGCTCCGCCTGCACCGTGATGGGCTGGGGCACCACCAGCAGCCCCGAGGGTACGCACTGGGAGGGACTGGGAGGGACTGGGAGGGACTGGGAGGGGATTGGGAGGGACTGGGAGCGACTGGGAGGGATTGGGAGGGAGTGGAGGGGATTGGGATGGACTGGGATGGACTGGGAGCGACTGGGAGGGACTGGGAGGGACTGGGAGGGACTGGGAGCGACTGGGAGCGACTGGGAGGGGACTGGGAGGGAATGGAGCGACTGGGAGGAACTGGGAGGGACTGGGAGCGACTGGGATGGACTGGGAGGGACTGGGAGCGACTGGGAGGAACTGGGAGCGACTGGGATGGACTGGGAGGGAATGGGAGCGATTGGGAGGAAACTGGATGGACTGGGAGCGACTGCAAGGGACTGGGAGTGACTGGGAGCGACTGGGAGGGACTGGGAGCGACTGGGAGGGGCTTGGGAGGGACTGGGAGGGACTGGGATGGACTGGGAGGGACTGGGAGCGACTGGGAGGGGACTGGGATGGACTGGGAGGGCTGGGAGGGACTGGGATGAACTGGGATGGACTGGGAGGGACTGGAAGCGACTGGGATGGACTGGGAGCGACTGGGAGGGACTGGGAGAGACTGGGATGGACTGGGAGCGACTGGGATTGAACTGGGATGGACTGGGATGGACTGGGAGCGACTGGGAGCGACTGGGAGGGATTGGGATGGACTGGGAGCGACTGGGATGGACTGGGAGAGACTGGGAAGGGACTGGGAGGGACTGGGAGCAACTGGGAGAGACTGAGAGCGACTGGGAGGGGCTGGGAGGGGCTGGGAAGGGTAAAAGGGCGATTTGGGGTCACTGGTTCATGCTGGGAGGGACTGGGATGGACTGGGCGGGGATTGGGAGGGCCCCAGGTGTGTCCCTGTCCCAGTGCCACCAGTGCCAGGTGTCCCCAGCTGTCCCAGGTGTCCCCAGGTGTGTCCCAGGTGTCTCTCAGGTGTCCCCAGCTGTCCCCAGGTGTCCCCAGGTGTATCCCAGGTGTACCCAGCTGTCCCCAGGTGTCCCCAGGTGTCCCCAGGTGTCCCCTAGCTGTCCCAGCTGTCCCAGCTGTCCCCAGGTGTCCCCAGGTGTGTCCCAGCTGTCCCCAGGTGTCCCCAGGTGTCTCTCAGGTGTCCCCAGGTGTGTCCCTGTCCCCAGAGTCGTACCTGGATGTCCCCAGTGCCTCAATGTCACCGTGCTGGAGGACAGCGCCTGTCCCAGCTGTCCCCAGGTGTCCCCAGGTGTATCTCAGGTGTCCCAGCTGTCCCCAGCTGTCCCCAGCTGTCCCCAGGTGTCCCCAGGTGTATCTCAGGTGTCCCCAGGTGTCTCTCAGGTGTGTCCCTGTCCCCAGAGTCGTACTCCGATGTCCCCAGTGCCTCAATGTCACCGTGCTGGAGGACAGCGCCTGTCCCAGCTGTCCCAGGTGTCCCCAGGTGTCCCCAGGTGTCCCCAGCTGTCCCAAGCTGTCCCCAGGTGTCTCTCAGGTGTCCCCAGCTGTCCCCAGCTGTCCCCAGGTGTCCCAGGTGTGTCCCTGTCCCCAGAGTCGCACCCGGACGTGCCCCAGTGCCTCAATGTCACCGTGCTGGAGGACAGCGCCTGTCCCCAGCTGTCCCCAGGTGTCTCGCAGGTGTCCCCAGGTGTCCCAGGTGTGTCCCAGGTGTATCTCAGGTGTGTCCCAGGTGTCCCAGGTGTGTCCCTGTCCCCAGAGTCGTACCTGGATGTCCCCAGTGCCTCAATGTCACCGTGCTGGAGGACAGCGCGTGCAGCGGCGCACGGGCCGCAGGTGACACCGGACATGCTGTGACGCGGGCGCGGCCGAGGGCGGCAGGGACTCGTGCCAGGTGCGGCCCCGTCCCTGTCACCGTGTCACCTGTGTCACCTGTGTCACCTGTGTGTCACCTGTGTGTGTCACCTGTGTCACCTGTGTCACCCGTGTCACCTGTGTGTGTCACCTGTGTGTGTGTCAGCTGTGTCACCTGTGTGTGTCACCTGTGTGTGTGTCAGCTGTGTGTCACCTGTGTCACCTGTGTGTCACCTGTGTGTCAGCTGTGTGTCACCTGTGTCACCTGTGTCACCTGTGTCACCTGTGTGTCACCTGTGTGTCACCCATGTGTCACCTGTGTCACCGTGTGTGTCACCTGTGTGTCACCTGTGTGTGTCACCTGTGTGTCACCTGTGTGTCACCTGTGTGTGTCACCTGTGTGTGTGTCAGCTGTGTGTCACCTGTGTCACCTGTGTCACCTGTGTGTCACCCGTGTCACCTGTGTGTCAGCTGTGTGTCACCTGTGTCACCTGTGTCACCTGTGTGTGTCACCTGTGTCACCCGTGTCATCCGTGTGTGTCACCTGTGTGTCACCTGTGTGTCACCCGTGTCACCCGTGTCACCTGTGTCACCTGTCACTGTCACCTGTGTCACCCGTGCCACCTGTGTCACTTGTGTCACCTGTCTCACCTGTCACCCGTGTCACCTGTGCCACCTGTGTGTGTCACCTGTGTCACTCTGTGTCACCTCCTCTGTGTAACCTGTCATTGTCACCTGTGTCACCTGTCATTGTGACCTGTGTCACCTGTGTGTGTCACCTGTGCATCACCTGTGTGTCACCTCTCATTGCCACCTGTCATTGTCACCTGTCATTGTCACCTGTGTGCCATCTGTGTCACCTGCCTGTCACCTGTGTTATTGTGATTGTCGCCTTTGTGTCACCTGTGTCACCTCACCTGTCCCTGTCCCCTGTGGCACCTGGCCCTTCACATGTCCCAATGTCCCCAGTGTCCCCAGTGTCCCCAGTGTCCCCAATGTCCCCAATCCCCCTGTGTCCCCCGATGTCCCCACTGTCCCCAGTGTCCCCAGTGTCCCCAATGTCCCCAATGTCCCCAATGTCCCCAATCCCCAATGTCCCCAATGTCCCCAGTGTCCCAATGTCCCCCAATGTCCCAAATGTCCCCAATGTCCCCAATGTCCCCAATGTCCCCAATGTCCCCAGTGTCTCCAATCCCCCAATGTCCCCAGTGTCCCCAATGTCCCCAATGTCCCCAATGTCCCTACTGTCCCCAGTGTCCCCACTGTTCCTACTCCCCCAGTGTCCCCAATGTCCCCACTCTCCCCCACTCTCCCCACTCTCCCCACTGTCCCCCACTGTCCCCCAATGTCCCCAGTGTCCCCAATCCCCAATCCCCAATGTCCCCAATGTCCCCAATGTCCCCAGTGTCCCTAATGTCCCCACTGTCCCCAGTGTCCCCAATGTCCCCAGTGTCCCCCAATATCCTCAATGTCCCCAATGTTCCCAATCTCCCCAATGTCCCCAATGTCCCCAATGTCCCTAATGTCCCCAATGTCCCCACTGTCCCCAGTGTCCCCCAATGTCCCCACTGTCCCCAGTGTCCCCAATGTCCGCAGTGTCCCCAATGTCCCTAACGTCCCCAATGTCCCCAGTGTCCCCAATGTCCCCAATGTCCCCCAGTCCTCCACTGTCCCCAATATCCCCAATGTCCCCACTGTCCCCAATCCCCCACTGTCCCCAGTGTCCCCAGTGTCCCCAGTGTCCCTAATCCCCCAATCCCCCAGTGTCCCCAGTGTCCCCAGTGTCCCTCGGTGTCCTGTGTCCCCAGGGTGACTCGGGGTCCCCTGGTGTGCGGGGTCAGCTGCAGGCCGTGGTGTCCTGGGGAGCACCCGTGCGGTCAGCGGCCGGCCGGGCGTAGTCGCAGCGCCCAGCCCGAGCTGGCCTGGATCCGGGCGGTCATCGGGCGCCGAGGGAGCGACCGCTGACCCGAGTGCCGGCCCGAGTGACCGCTGAGTGACCACCGAGTGACCGCTGACCCCGAGTGCCGGCCCGAGTGACCCTGAGTGACCCCTGACTGACCCCTGAGTGACCATGGAGTGACCACCGACCCCGAGTGACCACCAACCCCGAGTGCCGGCCTGAGTGACCACTGAGTGACCACGGAGTGACCACTGACCCCGAGTGCCGGCCCGAGTGACCACTGAGTGACCCCGAGTGACCACCGACCCTGACTGTGACCCCGGAGTGACCGCCGACCCCGAGTGCCGGCCTGAGTGACCACTGAGTGACCCCGAGTGACCGCCGAGTGACCACTGAGTGACCCCGAGTGACCACTGAGTGACCCTGAGTGACCACTGACCCCGAAGTGCCGGCCCGAGTGACCGCTGAGTGACCACGGAGTGACCACTGAGTGACCACTGACCCCGAGTGACCACCGAGTGACCACGGAGTGACCGCTGACCCCGAGTGACCCCTGACTGACCCCTGAGTGACCACTGAGTGACCACCAACCCCGAGTGCCGGCCCGAGTGACCCTGAGTGACCACTGACCCCGAGTGACCACTGAGTGACCCCTGAGTGACCGCTGACCCCGAGTGACCACCGACCCTGACTGTGACCCCCGGAGTGACCGCTGACCCCGAGTGCAGGCCTGAGTGACCGCTGAGTGACCACGGAGTGACCGCTGACCCCGAGTGACCACTGACTGACCCCTGAGTGACCGCCGACCCCGAGTGCCGGCCCGAGTGACCACTGAGTGACCACTGAGTGACCACCGACCCCGAGTGCCGGCCCGAGTGACCACTGAGTGACCACTGACCCCGAGTGCCGGCCCGAGTGACCGCTGAGTGACCACGGAGTGACCACGGAGTGACCACTGACCCCGAGTGACCACTGAGTGACCACCGAGTGACCGCTGAGTGACCACCGAGTGACCACTGAGTGACCACCGACCCCGAGTGACCACTGAGTGACCACCGACCCCGACTGACCACCGACCCCGAGTGACCATGGAGTGACCGCTGACCCCGAGTGCCGGCCTGAGTGACCCCGAGTGACCCCTGAGTGACCGCTGACCCCGAGTGCCGGCCCGAGTGACCACGGAGTGACCACTGAGTGACCCTGAGTGACCGCCGACCCTGACTGTGACCCCGGAGTGACCGCTGACCCCGAGTGCCGGCCCGAGTGACCACTGAGTGACCACTGAGTGACCACTGAGTGACCACCGACCCCGACTGACCACCGACCCCGAGTGCCGGCCCGAGTGACCACTGAGTGACCACTGAGTGACCACTGACCCCGAGTGACCACTGACCCCGAGTGACCACCGACCCCGAGTGCCGGCCCGAGTGACCACTGAGTGACCCCGAGTGACCACTGAGTGACCACTGACCCTGAGTGACCACGGAGTGACCGCTGACCCCGAGTGACCACCGACCTGACTGCTGACCCCGGAGTGACCGCCGACCCCGAGTGCCGGCCTGAGTGACCACTGAGTGACCACCGAGTGACCTGAGTGACCACCGACCCCGAGTGACCACCGACCCCGAGTGACCACTGAGTGACCGCCGACCCCGAGTGCCGGCCTGAGTGACCACTGAGTGACCACTGACCCCGAGTGACCACTGAGTGACCACCGACCCCGAGTGCCGGCCTGAGTGACCACTGAGTGACCACCGACCCCGAGTGACCACCGAGTGACCACCGACCCTGACTGTGACCCCGGGTGACCGCTGACCCCGAGTGCCGGCCCGAGTGACCACCGAGTGACCACTGACCCCGAGTGACCCCTGACTGACCCTGAGTGACCACCGACCCCGAGTGCCGGCCCGAGTGACCGCTGAGTGACCACGGAGTGACCACTGACCCCGAGTGACCACTGAGTGACCACGGAGTGACCACTGACCCCGAGTGACCCCTGACTGACCCCTGAGTGACCTGGTGACCACCGAGTGACCACCGACCCCTGAGTGCCGGCCTGAGTGACCACTGAGTGACCACGGAGTGACCGCTGACCCCCGAGTGACCACTGACCCCGAGTGACCACCGAGTGACCACCGACCCTGACTGTGACCCCGGAGTGACCGCCGACCCCGAGTGACCCCTGACTGACCCCTGAGTGACCTGAGTGACCACCGAGTGACCACGGAGTGACCACTGAGTGACCACCGACCCCGAGTGCCGGCCCGAGTGACCACTGAGTGACCCTGACCCCGAGTGCCGGCCCGAGTGACCACTGAGTGACCACTGAGTGACCACGGAGTGACCGCTGACCCCGAGTGACCCCCCTGCGTGACCACTGAGTGACCACGGAGTGACCACCGACCCTGAGTGCCAGCCCGAGTGACCACTGAGTGACCACTGAGTGACCACGGAGTGACCGCCGACCCGAGTGACCCCGAGTGACCACTGAGTGACCACGGAGTGACCACGGAGTGACCGCCGACCCAGTGCCAGCCCAGTGACCACTGAGTGACCACTGGTGACCACGGGTGACCGCCGACCTCGAGTGACCCCGAGTGACCACTGAGTGACCACGGAGTGACCACCGACCCCGAGTGCCGCCCCGAGTGACCACGGGTGACTACCGACCTCGACTGTGACCCTCGGGTGACCCCGAGTGACCCGAGCAACCTCCAGTGTGACCCCTCGGTGACCACTGAACCCCTGACTGACCGCTGACCCTCCTGTGACCCTGAATGACCTCTGACCCCTGAGTGACCCCTGAGTGACCCCTGACTGACCCCTGACCCTCCTGTGACCCCTGAGTGACCCCTGACCCCTGACTGACCCCTGACCCCTCCTGTGACCCCTGAGTGACCCCTGACCCCTGAGTGACCCCTGACCCCTCCTGTGACCTCCGAGTGACCCCTGACCCCTCCCTTTGCAATAAAGACCAATCAGAGCTCAGAGCACGTCTGGCTCCGCCCCTTTGGAGCGCTCTGATTGGCTGGGAGGGTGACGTCATGGCTGGAACTAGGGGCAGCCTGAGAGCCGAACTGGGAGCACTGGGAACAAACTGGGAACAAACTGGGAACAAACTGGGAAACAAACTGGGAACATTTCCGCCATTTCCCCCTCACATTTCCCGCCATTTACCCCTCACGTTTTCCCGCCTTTTTTCCCTCACGTTTCCCGCCATTTTGCCCTCACATTTCCGCCATTTTCCCCTCACATTTCCCGCCATTTTGCCCTCACATTTCCGCCATTTTCCCTCTCACATTTTCCCGCCATTTCTCCTCACATTTCCCGCCATTTTCCCCTCACATTTCCGCCATTTTCCCCTCACATTTCCGCCATTTCCCCTCACATTTCCCGCCATTTCCCCTCACATTTCCCGCCATTTCCCCCTCACATTTCCGCCATTTCTCCCTCACATTTCCGCCATTTTCCCCTCACATTTCCAGCCATTTTCCCCTCACATTTCCCGCCATTTCCCTCTCACATTTCCGCCATTTCCCTCTCACATTTCCCGCCATTTCCCTCACATTTCCGCCATTTCCCCCTCACATTTCCCGCCATTTCCCCTCACATTTTCCATCATTTCCCCCCACATTTCCCGCCATATTTCCTCACATTTCCCGCCATTTCCCCTCACATTTCCCGCCATTTCCCTCACATTTCCGCCATTTCCACATTTCCGCCATTTCCCTCACATTTCCGCCATTTTCCCCTCACATTTCCCGCCATTTCCCCCACGTTTCCCATTTTTCGCCATTTTTTCTCATTTTCCTGGTGGGAAAGGGGAGGGGCTGGAGGATTCGGAGTTCGTGCCGGGACACCCAGGTGTGCTCAGGTGTGCTCAGGTGTGACAGGTGACCCCAGGTGTGCTCAGGTGACCCCAGATGTCCCCCAGGTGTGCTCAGATGACCCCCAGGTGTGTTCAGGTGAATCCCAGGTGTTACAAGGAGCCACCCAGGTGCGCTCAGGTGTGCTCAGGTGACCCCAGGTGTGCTCAGGTGTGCACAGGTGACCCCAGGTGTGACAGGTGACCCCCAGGTGTGCTCAGGTGACCCCCAGGTGTGCTCAGGTGTGACAGGTGACCCCAGGTGTGCTCAGGTGTGCTCAGGTGTGACAGGTGACCCTCAGGTGCCCCCAGGTGTGCTCAGGTGTGCTCAGGTGACCCCAGGTGTGCTCAGGTGTGCTCAGGTGAACCCCAGGTGTGCTCAGGTGACCCCAGGTGCCCCCAGGTGTGCACAGGTGTGCTCAGGTGTGACAGGTGACCCTCAGGTGCCCCCAGGTGTGCTCAGGTGTGCTCAGGTGACCCCCAGGTGTGCTCAGGTGACCCCCAGATGTGCTCAGGTGACCCCCAGATGTCCCCAGGTGTGACAGGTGACCCCAGGTGCCCCCAGGTGTGCACAGGTGACCCCCAGGTGTGTTCAGGTGACCCCAGGTGTTACAAACAGCCCCTCAGGTGTAGCAGGTGAAGTCAAGAAAACCACTCAGGTGTTAAAAGGAGCCCTTCAGGTGTTACAGGTGAGGCCGAGGAGCCCCAGGCGCTCCAGGTGAGCCTCCAGGTGTGCCCAGGTGTCCCTCAGGTGAGCCCCAGGTGTCACAAGGGGCCCCAGGTGCCCCCAGGTGCGCCAGGTGTCTCAGGTGAGCCCCAGGTGTCACAAGGAGCCCCCAGGTGCCCCCAGGTGCGCCCAGGTGCCCCCAGGTGCGCCCAGGTGAGCCCCAGGTGCGCCCAGGTGTCTCAGGTGACCCCCAGGTGCCCTCAGGTGCGCCCAGGTGAGCCCCAGGTGCGCCTAGGTGTCTCAGGTGACCCCCAGGTGCCCCCAGGTGCCCCCAGGTGCCCCCAGGTGCCCCAGGTGTCTCAGGTGAGCCCCAGGTGTCAGAAGGAGCCCCAGGTGCGCCTCAGGTGTCTCAGGTGACCCCCAGGTGCGCCCCAGGTGCCCCCAGGTGCGCCCAGGTGTCTCAGGTGAGCGCAGGTGCCTCGTCGCCGCCGTGGGCGCGGATGGTGCGGCGGATCCAGGCGGTGAAGGCGCGAGACGCTGGGCTGTACACACCTGGCTTCCTCCTGGCCGCACACCTGCAGCCCCCAGGAGACCACGCCTGCAGGTACTCCCCGCACACCAGCGGGCCCCGGAGTCGCCCTGCGCAGGTGAGACACAGGTGAGACAGGTGAGGCCCCACAGGTGAGACAGGTGAGACAGGTGAGACAGGTGAGGCACAGGTGTGTCCCTCCCATTCATCCCATACAGGTGAGACACAGGTGAGACAGGTGAGACAGGTGAGACAGGTGAGGCCCCACAGGTGAGGACACAGGTGTGTTCCTCCCTTCAACCCATACAGGTGAGACACAGGTGAGACAGGTGAGGCCCCACAGGTGATCCCCAGGTGTGTTCCCTCCATTCATCCCCCATACAGGTGAGACACAGGTGAGACAGGTGAGACACAGGTGAGACAGGTGAGATACAGGAGTGAGACAGGTGAGGCCCCACAGGTCATCCCCAGGTGTGTTCCCCTCCCTTCATCCCATACAGGTGAGACACAGGTGAGACAGAGTGAGAGCCCCACAGAGTGATCCACCAGGTGTGTTCCACTCCTTCATCCCCATACAGGTGAGACACAGGTGAGACAGGTGAGGCGCAGGTGATCCCCAGGTGTGTTCCACTCCCTTCATCCCATACAGGTGAGACAGGTGAGACAGGTGAGGCCCCACAGGTGATCCCCAGGTGTGTTCCACTCCCTTCATCCCCATACAGGTGAGACACAGGTGAGACAGGTGAGACACAGGTGTGTTCCCTCTCATTCATCCCATACAGGTGAGACACAGGTGAGACAGGTGAGGCCCCACAGGTGATCCCCAGGTGTGTTCCACTCCCATTCATCCCCACACAGGTGAGACACAGGTGAGACACAGGTGAGACACAGGTGAGACAGGTGAGGCCCCACAGGTGATTCCCAGGTGTGTTCCACTCCCATCTCATCCCCATACAGGTGAGACACAGGTGAGACAGGTGAGGCCCCACAGGTGAGGCACAGGTGTGTTCCACTCCCTTCATCCCATTACAGGTGAGACAGGTGAGACAGGTGAGACCCCAAAGGTGTTTCCCGGTGTGTTCCACTCCCTTCATCCCCACACAGGTGAGACACAGGTGAGAGAGGTGAGACACAGGTGATCCCCAGGTGTGTTCCACTCCTTCATCCCCCATACAGGTGAGACACAGGTGAGACAGGTGAGGCCCCACAGGTGATCCCCAGGTGTGTTCCACTCCCCATTCATCCCCACACAGGTGAGTCCCCCACAGGTGAGTCCCCCATACAGGTGAGTCCCCCCATACAGGTGAGTCCCTCCATACAGGTGAGTCCCCCTATACAGGTGAGTCCCCCATACAGGTGAGTTCCCCATACAGGTGGAGTCTCCTCCATACAGGTGAGTCCCCCCATACAGGTGAGTCCCCCATACAGGTGAGTCCCCTCCATACAGGTGAGTCCCCCACACAGGTGAGTCCCCCACACAGGTGAGTCCCCCATACAGGTGAGTCCCCCATACAGGTGAGTCCCCTCCATACAGGTGAGTCCCCTCCATACAGGTGAGCCCCCATACAGGTGAGTCCCCCATACAGGTGAGTCCCCCATACAGGTGAGTCCCTCCATACAGGTGAGCCTCCATACAGGTGAGTTCCCCCATACAGGTGAGTCCCTCCATACAGGTGAGTCCCCCATACAGGTGAGTCCCCCACACAGGTGAGTCCCTCTATACAGGTGAGTCCCCCATACAGGTGAGTCCCCCATACAGGTGAGTCCCCCATACAGGTGAGTCCCTCCATGCAGGTGAGCCCCCATACAGGTGAGTTCCCCATACAGGTGAGTCCCTCCATACAGGTGAGTCCCCCCATACAGGTGAGTCCCCCATACAGGTGAGTTCCCCATACAGGTGAGTCCTCCATACAGGTGAGTCCCCCATACAGGTGAGTCCCTCCATACAGGTGAGTTCCCCATACAGGTGAGTCCTCCCCATACAGGTGAGTCCCCTCCATACAGGTGAGTCCCTCCCATACAGGTGAGTCCCCCATACAGGTGAGTCCCTCCATACAGGTGAGTCCCCCATACAGGTGAGTCCCTCCATACAGGTGAGTCCCCCATGCAGGTGAGTCCCTCCATACAGGTGAGTTCCCCCATACAGGTGAGTCCCCCATACAGGTGAGTCCTCACAGGTGTGTCCCCACTCATTATCCCCATACAGGTGAGTTCTCTCCATACAGGTGAGTTCCCCCATACAGGTGAGTCCCCCATACAGGTGAGTCCCCCATACAGGTGAGTTCCCCCATATAGGTGAGTTCCCCCATACAGGTGAGTCCCTCCATACAGGTGAGTCCTCCCCATACAGGTGAGTCCCTCCATACAGGTGAGTTCCCCCATACAGGTGAGTTCCCCATACAGGTGAGTCCCCATACAGGTGAGTCCCCACATACAGGTGAGTCCCCATACAGGTGAGTCCCCCATACAGGTGAGTCCCCTCCATACAGGTGAGTCCCCACACAGGTGAGTCCCTCTATAGAGATGAGTCCCCCATACAGGTGAGTCCCCCATACAGGTGAGTCCCTTCCATACAGGTGAGTCCTCTCCATACAGGTGAGTCCTCTCCATACAGGTGAGTCCCCACACACAGGTGAGTCCCCTCCATCAGGTGAGTCCCTCCATACAGGTGAGTCCCCCATACAGGTGAGTCCCTCTCCATACAGGTGAGTCCCTCCATGCAGGTGAGTCCCTCTATACAGGTGAGTCCCCCATACAGGTGAGTTCCCCATACAGGTGAGTCCTCTCCATACAGGTGAGTCCCCCATACAGGTGAGTCCCCCCACTCAGGTGGAGTCCCCCCATACAGGTGAGTCCCCCCACACAGGTGAGTCCCTCCATACAGGTGAGTCCCCTCCATACAGGTGAGTCCCCCACACAGGTGAGTCCAACCCCTCTTGCCCATACAGGTGAGAGCCCCCAGGTGTGTCCCACCCATTCTGCCCTCTACAGGTGAGTCCCACACTCACCTGACCCCCCACCCCCTCAGGTGTGCCTCCCCACACCTGGGCGCACCTGGCAGGAGTCGGTGCTGTCGCCGGGCGGCCGCCGGCGCAAAGCATGTTGGGAGTGATGGCACCTGGGTACAGGTGAGCGCAGGCAGCGTTGGACCAGGTGAACACCTCCCCACACTGCAGCACGTCCGGGAACGCACCTGGGACAGGTGAGAGCGGGGGACAGGTGTGACAGGTGAGAGACAGGTGTAGGACAGGTGGGGATGGATGGGACAGGTGTGACAGGTGTGGGACAGGTGTGGGACAGGTGGGAATGGATGGGACAGGTGAGGATGGGGTGGGACAGGTGTGACAGGTGAGAGACAGGTGGGGATGGATGGGACAGGTGAGATGGATGGGACAGGTGTGACAGGTGTGGGACAGGTGAGGATGGATGGGACAGGTGAGATGGGTGGGACAGGTGTGACAGGTGTGGGACAGGTGGGGATGGATGGGACAGGTGAGAGCGGGGACAGGTGGGACAGGTGTGACAGGTGTGGGACAGGTGGGGATGGATGGGACAGGTGAGATGGGGGGACAGGTGTGACAGGTGAGAGACAGGTGTGGGACAGGTGGGGATGGATGGGACAGGTGAGAGCAGGGGGACAGATGTGACAGGTGTGGGACAGGTGTAGCACAGGTGGGGATGGATGGGACAGGTGAGAGCGGGGGACAGGTGTGACAGGTGAGAGACAGGTGTGGGACAGGTGAGATGGATGAGAGAGGTGTGACAGGTGTGGGACAGGTGAGATGGATGAGACAGGTGTGACAGGTGTGGGACAGGTGTAGCACTGGTGGGGATGGATGGGACAGGTGTGACAGGTGTGACAGGTGTAGCAGAGGTGGGGATGGATGGGACAGGTGAGATGGATGAGACAGGTGTGACAGGTGTGGGACAGGTGGGGATGGATGGGACAGGTGGAGAAAGCGGGGGGGGACAAGGTGTGACAGGTGTGGGACAGGTGGGGATGGATGGGGCAGGTGTGACAGGTGTGGGACAGGTGGGGATGGATGGGGCAGGTGTGACAGGTGAGAGACAGGTGTAGCACAGGTGGGGATGGATGGAGACAGAGTGAGGAACAGGTGAAATGGATGGGACAGGTGTAGGACAGGTGAAGGACAGGTGACCCCCACACCCCCTCACCTGTCCCCCAGGTGTGTCCCCACCCCTCACCTGTCCCCCACCCCTCACCTGTCCCCAGGTGTCTCCCCACCCCGTCACCTGTCCCCACACCTGTCCCCCACCCTCACCTGTCCCCAGGTGTGTCCCCACCCTCCCCGTCCCTCCTCCCCCCTCACCTGTCCCCCAGGTGTGTCCCTCCACCCTCACCTGTTCCCCAGGTGCGTCCCCACCCCTCACCTGTCCCCAGGTGTGTCCCCACCCCCTCACCTGTCCCTCTCTCCCCTCCCCGTCCCTCCCCCTCACCTGTCCCCAGGTGTGTCCCCACCCCTCCTCTCCCCCTCACCTGTCCCCAGGTGTGTCCCCACCCCTCACCTGTTCCCCCACCCCCTCACCTGTCCCAGGTGTGTCCCCACCCCTCACCTGTCCCCCACCCCCTCACCTGTCCCAGGTGTGTCCCCACCCCTCCCCCGTCCCTCTCCCCCCTCACCTGTCCCCAGGTGCGTCCCCACCCCCTCCCCGTCCCTCCTCCCCCTCACCTGTCCCCAGGTGCGTCTCACCTGCGGGCTGCGCGTGCTGCCCCAGCCGGACACCACGCACCTGTCCCCTACCTGGGGGCACCTGCGGGGCAGCGCCACGGGGCGCACGCGCGGGCTGAGGCGGGCGGGGCTGCGCAGGCGCAGCAGCATGACGTCACTGTCATGGCGGCCGGGCAGGTAGCGCGGGTGCACGAAGGCGCGCGCCCAGGTGAGGCACTGCTCCGCCCCTCGCGCTCCTTCAGGCTGTGCTCGCCCAGCAGCACGCGCAGCTGGCTGCAGGTAAAGCGGCAGGTGAGCTCACCTGGGCAGGTGAATACACCTGGGGCAGGTAAATACACCTGGGGCAGGTGAGTAAGACACCTGGGGCAGGTAAACACACCTGCGGAAGGGAACACACCTGGGGCAGGTGAGTAAATACACCTGGGGCAGGGAATGCACCTGGGGCAGGGAATAAACACACCTGGGGCAGGTGAGTAAGCACAC
The DNA here is from genome assembly GCA_034336685.1 of Luscinia luscinia. Classification (NCBI taxonomy): domain Eukaryota; kingdom Metazoa; phylum Chordata; class Aves; order Passeriformes; family Muscicapidae; genus Luscinia; species Luscinia luscinia. Next base: position 29,126 of record JAKWBO010000238.1, on the reverse strand, counting down.
CTGGGGCAGGTGAATAAACACACCTGGGGCAGGTAAATACACCTGGGGCGGGTGAATACACCTGAGGCAGGTGAACACACCTGGGGGCGGGTGAATACACCTGGGGCAGGTGAATACACCTGGGGCAGGGAATAAACACACCTGGGGCAGGTAGAACACACCTGGGGCGGGTGAATACACCTGGGGCAGGTGAATACACCTGGGGCAGGGGAATAAACACACCTGGGGCAGGTGAGCTCACCTGCGGCGGGTGAACGCACCTGGGAAGGGTGAATGCACCTGGGGAAGGGAATAAACACACCTGGGGCGGGTAAAATACACCTGGAGCAGGTGAATACACCTGGGGTAGGTAAATACACCTGGGGCAGGTGAGCTCACCTGCGCGGGTGAACGCACCTGGGGCAGGTGAATAAACGCACCTGGGGCAGGTGAATAAACACACCTGGGGCAGGCAAATACACCTGGGGCAGGTGAGTAAGCACACCTGGGGCAGGGGAATACACCTGGGGCAGGTGAATAAACGCACCTGGGGCAGGTGAATACACCTGGGGCAGGTAAATACACCTGGGGCAGGTAAATACACCTGGGGCAGGTGAGTAAAACACACCTGGGGCAGGTGAACACACCTGGGGCAGGTGAATACACCTGGGGCAGGGAATAAACACACCTGGGGCAGGTAAATACACCTGGGGCAGGTGAGTAAACACACCTGGGGCAGGTAAATACACCTGGGGCAGGTGAGCTCACCTGGGGCAGGTAAACACACCTGGGGAAGGGAACACACCTGGGAAGGGAACACACCTGGGGCAGGTAAATACACCTGGGGCAGGGGAATAAACACACCTGGGGTAGGTTAATACACCTGGGGCAGGTGAGTAAAACACACCTGGGGCAGGTAAAATACACCTGGGGCAGGTGAGCTCACCTGGGGCAGGTAAACGCACCTGGGGCAGGTGAGTAAATACACCTGGGGCAGGGGAATAAACACACCTGGGGCAGGTGAACACACCTGGGGCAGGTGAGCACACCTGGGGCAGGTAAATACACCTGGGGCAGGTAAACGCACCTGGGGCGAGGTAAATACACCTGGAGGCGGGTAAGACGCACCTGGGGCGGGTAAATACACCTGGGGCGGGTGAATAAACACACCTGGGGCAGGTGAGTAAGCACACCTGGGGCAGGTGAATAAACACACCTGGGGCAGGTAAATACACCTGGGGCAGGGGAATAAACACACCTGGGGCAGGTAAATACACCTGGGGCAGGGGAACACACCTGGGGCAGGTAAGTACACCTGGGGCAGGGAATAAAACACACCTGGGGTAGGTGAGTAAGCACACCTGGGGCAGGTAAATACACCTGGGGCAGGTAAATACACCTGGGGCAGGTAAACACACCTGGGGCAGGTGAGTAAGCACACCTGGGGCAGGTAAATACACCTGGGGAAGGGGGTAAACACACCTGGGGCGGGGAACACACCTGGAGCAGGTGAATACACCTGGGGCGGTGTAGACACACCTGGGCAGGGGAATGCACCTGGGGCGGGTGAACACACCTGGGGCAGGTAAATACACCTGGGGCAGGTAAACACACCTGGGGCAGGTAAATACACCTGGGGCGGGTGAGTAAACACACCTGGGGTGGGTAAATGCACCTGGGGCAGGTAAATACACCTGGTGCAGGTGAATACACCTGGGGCAGGGGAATAAAACGCACCTGGGGCAGGTGAATACAGCTGGGATAGGTAAAGGTGGGTACAGGTGAGCACAGGTGTATCACAGGTGTGCCCAGGTGTATCCCAGGTGTGCCCAGGTGTATCCCAGGTGTGCCCAGCTGTACCCAGGTGTGCCCAGGTGTACCTCACCTGTGCCCAGGTGTACCTCACCTGTCGGTGTGGCAGTGCTGCCGCCGTCAGCACCCAGCTCCGGCCGATCAGCACCCCCGCAGTGGATGGCACTGCCCAGGTGTGCCCAGAGTGTATCCCAGGTGTACCCAGGTGTATCCCAGGTTTGCCCAGGTGTATCCCAGGTGTACCCAGGTGTACCTCACCTGTACCCAGGTGTGCCTCAGGTGTACCTCACCTGTCGGTGTGGCAGTGCGCCGCCGTCAGCACCCAGCTCCGGCCGATCAGCACCCCCGCAGTGGATGGCACTGCCCAGGTGTGCCCAGGTGTACCCAGGTGTGCCCAGGTGTGCCCAGGTGTGCCCAGGTGTGCCCAGGTGTACCTCACCTGTACCCAGGTGTACCTCACCTGTCGGTGTGGCAGTGGGCGGCGGTCAGCACCCAGCTCCGGCCGATCAGCACCCCCGCAGTGGATGGCGCCCCGGCTGCAGCAGCAGCACCTGAGTACAGGTGCAGCCCCGCTCGCACCTGGCCCGCCCACGATGCGGTTCTCGTCCAGCCCCGCGGCCGCTGCGCACCAGTACACACCAGTTAGAACCAGTACGGACCAGTTACAACCACTATACACCAGCTACAACCCATGTAAACCAGTTAGAACCAGTAAAAAACAGTTAGAACCAATATAAATCAGTTACAACCAGTATAAACCAGTTACAGCCCCTATAAACCGGTTACAACCCGTATAAACCAGTTACAACCCGTATAAACCAGTTACAGCCCCTATAAACCAGTTACAACTCGTATAAACCAGTTTACAACCCGTATAAACCAGTTACAACTCGTATAAACCGGTTACAACCCGTATAAACCAGTTACAACCCAGTATAAACCAGTTACAACCAGTATAAACCAGTTACAACCCCTATAAACCAGTTACAGCCCCTATAAACCAGTTACAACCCGTATAAACCAGTTTACAACCCGTATAAACCAGTTACAGCCCTATAAACCAGTTACAACCAGTATAAACCAGTTACAACCCCTATAAACCGAGTTACAACCTGTATAAACCAGCTACAACACGTATAAACCAGTTACAACCAGTATAAACCAGTTACAACCCCTATAAACCAGTTACAGCCCCTATAAACCGGTTACAACCCCTATAAACCAAGTTACAACCCGTATAAATCAGTTACAACCAGTATAAACCAGCTACAACCCGTATAAACCCAAAGCACAACACGTATAAACCAGTTACAACCAGTATAAACCAGTTACAACCAGTATAAACCAGTTACAACCCGTATAAATCAGTTACAACCCGTATAAACCAGTTACAACCCGTATAAACCAGTTTGAACCAGTATAAAACCAGTTAGAATGAATATAAATCAGTTAGAACCGGTTTAAACCTGTTAGAACCAGTATAAACCAGTATAAACCAGGTAGAATCAGTAGAAACCATTATAAACCAGTTAGACCCAGTATAAACCAGTAGAACCCATTATAAACCAGTTAGAACCAGTATAAACCTGTTAGAACCAGTATAAACCATTATAAACCAGGAGAAAGCATTATAAACCAGTAGAAACCAGTAGAAACCAGTAGAAACCAGTAGAAACAAGTATGGACCACTTAAAGCCAGAATAAACCAGTTAAAACCAGTAGAAACCAGTTACAACCAGTAGAAACCAAGAGAAACCAGTAGAAACCATTATAAATCAGGAGAAATCAGTAAGGACCAATTACAACCAGTATGGACCAGTTACAACCAGTATGGACCAGTTACAACCTGCAGAAACCATTACAAACCAGTGTAAACCAGTAAGGAGCAGTTCCAACCAGTACAGACCAGTTACAATCAGTAGAAACCAGTCAAAACCAGTATGGAGCAATTAAAACCAGTATGGACCATTCTAAAGCAGTAGAAACCAGTACGGACCAGTTACAACCAGTATAAATCATTATAGACCAGTAGAAGCCAGTTAAAACCAGTATGGACCAGTTAAAACCAGTAGAAAATGGTTAAAACCATATGAACCAGTTACAACCAGTATGGACCAGTTACAACTGGTAGAAACCATTATGGATCAGTAGAAACCAGTATAAACCGGTATGGACCAGTAGAAACCAGTATGGACCAGTCAAAGCCAGTAGAAACCTCTGAAAACCAGTATAAACCAAGAGGAACCACTAGAAACCAGTAAGGACCAGTTACAACCAGTATAAACCAGTAGAAACCAGTGGAAACCAGTTAAAATTAGTAAAACCAGTTACAACCAGTATAGGCCAGTAGAAACCAGTAGAAACCAGTTTGGACTGGAGATCTCCCAGTACAGCCCAGTGTCCCCAAAGTGAATCCCAGTTCATCCCAGTTCAAACCAGTTCATCCCAGTTCCCCCAGTGCTCTCAGTGACCTCTCGCTTCCCTCCCAGTCCCTCCCAGTCCCTCCCAGTCGCATCCCAGTCCATCCCAGTTCCTCCCAGTCCCTCCCAGTTCATCCCAGTTCATCCCAGTTCATCCCAGTCCCTCCCAGTCCATCTCAGTTCATCCCAGTTCATCCCAGTTCCTCCCAGTCCCTCCCAGTTCCTTCCAAGTTCATCCCAGTTCATCCCAGTCCCTCCCAGTGCCCCCAGTTCACCCTCCCAGTTCAAACCAGTTCCACCCACTCAATTGCCTCCCACTCACCCCAGTTCCTCCCAGTCCAAACCAGTCCAAACCAGTGTCCCCAGTTCACCTCTGGCTCCATCCCAGTATGGCCCAGTTCACGCCCAGTTCCCCCAGTTCGATTCCACTTCCCTCCCAGTTCCCCCTGTCCATCCCAGTACAAACCAGTACAAACCAGTACTTCCCAGTTCGTTCCCAGCGCCCCCAGTCCCTCCCAGTCCCTCCCAGTCCAAACCAGTCCAAACCAGTACAAACCAGTGCCCCCAGTTCGTTCCCAGCGCCCCCAGTCCCTCCCAGTACAAACCAGTACAAAACCAGGTACAAACCAATTGCCCCCAGTGTCCCCTCTGTTTGTTCCCAGCTCCCCGGTCCCTCCCAGTCCAAACCAGTCCAAACCAGTACAAACCAGTGGCCAGCAGCAGCAGCAGCAGCCCTGTCCCATCGCCCCCGGTCCATCCCAGTCCCTCCCAGTACAAACCAGTACAAACCAGTACAAACCAGTACAAACCAGTGGCCAGCAGCAGCACCGCAGCCCTGTCCCAGCGCCCCCGGTCCCTCCCAGTCCCTCCCAGTCCAAACCAGTACAAACCAGGTGCCCCAGTGTCCCCCTCTGTTTGTTCCCAGCGCCCCCGGGTCTCTCCCAGTCTCTCCCAGTCCAAACCAGTACAAACCAGTACAAACCAGTGGCCAGCAGCAGCAGCAGCAGCCCTGTCCCAGCGCCCCCGGTCCCTCCCAGTCCAAAACCAGTACAAACCAGTACAAACCAGTGGCCAGCAGCAGCAGCAGCAGCCCTGTCCCAGCGCCCCGGTCCCTCCCAGTCCAAACCAGTACAAACCAGTACAAACCAGTGCCCCCAGTGTCCCCTCTGTTTGTTCCCAGCGCCCCGGGTCTCTCCCAGTCCCTCCCAGTACAAACCAGTACAAACCAGTACAAACCAGTGGCCAGCAGCAGCAGCAGCAGCCCTTTCAGCGCCCCCGGTCTCTCCCAGTCCAAACCAGTACAAACCAGTACAAACCAGTGGCCAGCAGCAGCACCAGCAGCCCTTTCCCAGCGCCCCGGTCCCTCCCAGTACAAACCAGTACAAACCAGTACAAACCAGTGGCCAGCAGCAGCAGCAGCCCCTGTCCCAGCGCCCCGGTCCCTCCCAGTCCAAACCATTTCCAAACCAGTCCAAACCAGTCCAAACCAGTACAAACCAGTGCCCCTGTGTCCCCCTCTGTTTGTTCCCAGCGCCCCCGGTCTCTCCCAGTCCAAACCAGTACAAACCAGTACAAACCAGTGGCCAGCAGCAGCAGCAGCAGCAGCCCTGTCCCAGCGCCCCCGGTCTCTCCCAGTCCAAACCAGTACAAACCAGTACAAACCAGTGGCCAGCAGCAGCAGCAGCAGCAGCCCTGTCCCAGCGCCCCGGTCCTCAGTACAAACCAGTACAAACCAGTACAAACCAGTGGCCAGCAGCAGCAGCAGCAGCCCTGTCCCAGCGCCCCCGGTCCCTCCCAGTACAAACCAGTCCAAACCAGTACAAACCAGTGGCCAGCAGCAGCAGCAGCAGCCCTGTCCCAGCGCCCCGGTCCCTCCCAGTCCAAACCAGTCCAAACCAGTACAAACCAGTGGCCAGCAGCAGCAGCAGCAGCCCTGTCCCAGCGCCCCGGTCCCTCCCAGTACAAACCAGTACAAACCAGTACAAACCAGTGGCCAGCAGCAGCACCAGCAGCCCTTTCCGGCGCCCCGGTCCCTCCCAGTACAAACCAGTACAAACCAGTACAAACCAGTGGCCAGCAGCAGCACCAGCAGCCCTTTCCAGCGCCCCGGTCCTCCCAGTACAAACCAGTACAAACCAGTACAAACCAGTGGCCCAGCAGCAGCAGCAGCCTGTCCCAGCGCCCCGGTCCCTCCCAGTACAAACCAGTACAAACCAGTACAAACCAGTGGCCAGCAGCAGCAGCAGCAGCCTTTTCCCAGTGCCCCGGTCCCTCCCAGTCCCTCCCAGTACAAACCAGTACAAACCAGTACAAACCAGTGGCCAGCAGCAGCAGCAGCAGCCGCTCCATGCCGAGCAGCGGTGGGGGAGGGCGCTCGAACGTGTCCTGTCCCTTTAAATGCGGCGCGGGCTTCGGGCCGCGCCCAGTTCAAACCAGTTCGGACCAGTTCGGACCAGTGCACTCCCAGAGCACTCCCAGTTCAGCCCAGAGCACTCCCAGTTCAAACCAGTTCAGCCCAGTTCAAAGCAGAGCACTCCCAGTTCAGCCCAGTGCACTCCCAGTTCAGCCCAGTTCACCCCAGTGCACTCCCAGTTCAAACCAGTACACTCCCAGTTCAGCCCACTCCCTCCCAGTTCAAACCAGTACACTCCCAGTGCACTCCCAGTTCAAACCAGTGCACTCCCAGTTCAGCCCCGTCCCTCCCAGTTCAGCCCAGTTCAACCCAGTCCCTCCCAGTTCAACCCAGTGCCCTCCCAGTTCAGCCCAGTTCAAACCAGTGCCCTCCCAGTCCATCCCAGTGCCTCCCAGTTCAAACCAGTGCCCTCCCAGTCCATCCCAGTGCCCCCAGTTCAAACCAGTGACCTTCCAGTTGAGCCCAGTGCCCTCCCAGTTCCAACCAGTGCACTCCCAGTTCAAACCAGTGCAGTCCCAGTTCAAACCAGTTCAGCCCAGTAAGGCCCAGTTCCTCCCAGTACCTCCCAGTGACACCCAGTCTCTTCCCAGTTCAGCCCAGTGCCTCCCAGTTCAAACCAGTGACCTTCCAGTTCGAGCCCAGTGCACTCCCAGAGCACTCCCAGTGCCCTCCCAGTTCAAACCAGTGCACTCCCAGTTCAAACCAGTTCACTCCCAGTTCAGCCCAGTGCAGTCCCAGTTCAAACCAGTTCAGCCCAGTAAGGCCCAGTTCCTTTCAGTCCCTCCCAGTGCCACCCAGTCTCTTCTCAGTTCAGCCCAGTGCCCTCCCAGTTCAAACCAGTTCAGCCCAGTGCACTCCCAGTTCAAACCAGTGACCTCCCAGTTCAAACCAGTGCACTCCCAGTTCAATCCCAGTCCCTCCCAGTCCATCACAGTTCAACCCAGTTCCTCCCAATCCCTCCCAGTTCAATCCCAGTCCATCCCAGTCCATCCCAGTCTATCCCAGTTCAATCCCAGTCCTCCCAATTCCCTCCCAGTTCAAACCCAGTCCATCCCAGTCCATCCCAGTCTATCCCAGTTCAATCCCAGTCCCTCCCAGTCCATCCCAGTTCCTCCCAATCCCTCCCAGTTCAATCCCAGTCCATCCCAGTCCATCCCAGTTCATCCCAGTTCAATCCCAGTCCCCTCCCAGTCCACCCCAGTTCCTCCCAATCCCTCCCAGTTCAATCCCAGTCCATCCCAGTCCATCCCAGTCTATCCCAGTTCAATCCCAGTCCGTCCCAATCCCTCCCAGTTCAATCCCAGTCCATCCCAGTCTGTCCCAGTTCAATCCCAGTCCCTCCCAGTCCATCCCAGTTCAATCCCAGTCCTCCCAGTTCAATCCCAGTCTATCCCAATTCCCTCCCAGTCCTCCCAGTCCATCCCAGTCCATCCCAGTCTATCCCAGTTCAATCCCAGTCCCCTCCCAGTCCCTCCCAGTTCAATCCCAGTCCCTCCCAGTCCATCCCAGTCCATCCCAGTCGCTCCCAGTCCCTCCCAGTTTACCTTTGGCTGCAGCCCGGGTGATTTTTGGGGACCCCAAAATTTGGGACACCAGGTCTACCCTCGGGATTTGGCTCCAGAAAATCCCGAAATGTTGAGATTTTTGGGGGATTTTTAGTGAATTTTGGGTGTTTTGGTGTTTTTTGGGGTGCCCAGGTGAACTTTGGGGTGCCCCAGGTGATTTTGGGGTGTCTCAGGTGATTTTGGGGATTTATTTGTGATTTTGGGGGAATTTAATGAAGATTTTGGGGACCCCAAGTTTTGGGACATCAGGTCTACCCTTGGGATTTGGCTGAAGAAAAAACCCAAATTATTGAGATTTTTGGGGGATTTTTAGTGAATTTTGGGTGTTTTGGTGTTTTTGGGGTGCCTGAGGTGATTTTGGGGTGCCCCAGATGATTTTTGGGGTGTCTCAGGTGATTTTTGGGGATTTATTTGTGATTTTGGAGAGAATTTAATGAAGATTTTGGGGACCCCAAATTTTGGGACATCAGGTCTACCCTTGGGATTTGGCTACAGAAAAAACCAAAATTTTGAGATTTTTGGGGGGATTTTATTGTGAATTTTGGGGTTTTTGGGGTGCCTGGGTGAATTTTTGGGGTCGCAGATGATTTTGGGGTGCCCCAGATGATTTTTGGGGATTCAGGTAATTTTGGGGGAATTTTAGCGAAGATTTTGGGACCGCAAGTTTTGGGACACCAGGTCTACCCTTGGGATTCGGCTGCAGAAAACCCGAAATGTTGATTTTTGGGGGATTTTTGTGAATTTTGGGTGTTTTGGTGTTTTTGGGGTGTCCAGGTGGATTTTGGGGTGCCCCAGATGATTTTTGGGGTGTCTCGAGGTGATTTTGGGGATTTATTTGTGATTTTGGGGGAATTTAGTGAAGATTTTGGGGACCCCAAATCTTTGGGACACCAGGTCTACCCTTGGGATTTGGCTGCAGAAAAACCCAAAATTTTGAGATTTTGGGGGATTTTTGTGAATTTTGGGTGTTTTGGGGTTTTTGGGGTGCCCCAGATGATTTTTGGGGTGCTCCGAGGTGATTTTAGGGGATTGCAAGTGAATTTTGGGGGAATTTAATGAAGATTTTGGGGACCCCAAGTTTTGGGACACCAGGTCTACCCTTGGGATTCGGCTGCAGAAAAACCCAAAATATTGAGATTTTGGGGGATTTATTTGTGAATTTTGGGTGTTTTGGGATTTTTGGGGTGCCCAAGTGATTTTGGGGTCCTCAGATGATTTTTGGGGTGTATCAGGTGATTTTGGGGATTTATTTGTGATTTTGGGAGAATTTAGTGAAGATTTTGGGGACCCCCAAATGCTGGGGACACCAGTTCTACCCTTGGGGATTCGGCTGCAGCAAAACCCAAAATGTTGAGATTTTTGGGGGATTTTTAGTGAATTTTGGGTGTTTTGGGGTTTTTGGGGTGCCCGAGGTGATTTTGGGGTGCCCCAGATGATTTTTGGGGTGTCTCAGGTGATTTTTGGGGATTTATTTTGTGATTTTGGAGAGAATTTAATGAAGATTTTGGGGACCCCAAAATTTTGGGACATCAGGTCTACCCTTGGTATTTGGCTACAGAAAAAACCAAAATTTTGAGATTTTGGGGGATATATTTGTGAATTTTGGGTGTTTTGGTGTTTTTGGGGTGCCCAGGGTGAACTTTTGGGGGTCCCCAGGTGATTTTTGGGGGATTTTATTAAGATTTTAGGGACCCCAAATGCTGGGACACCAGGTCTACCCTCGTTATTCGGCTGCAGAAAATCCCGAAATGTTGAGATTTTGGGGGATTTTTGTGAATTTTGGGTGTTTTGTTGTTTTTGGGGTGTCCAGGTGAAATTTGGGGTGTCTCAGGTGATTTTGGGGGATTGCAAGTGAATTTTGGGGGAATTTAGTGAAGATTTTGGGGACGGCAAATTTTTGGGCCATCAGGTCTACCCTTGGGATTTGGCTACAGAGAAAACCCAAAATGTTGAGATTTTGGGGGATTTTTATGAATTTTGGGGTTTTTGGGGTGCCGGGTTAATTTTTGGGGATCGCAGATGATTTTTGGGGTGTCTCAGGTGATTTTTGGGGTGCCCCAGGTGATTTTTGGGGGATTTTAGTAAGATTTTGGGACCCCAAATTTTGGGACACCAGGTCTACCCCTTGGGATTCGGCTACAGAAAAACCCAAAATTTTGGGATTTTGGGGGATTTTTGTGAATTTTGGGGTTTTTTGGGGGTGCCCGGGTGGAATTTTTGGGGATCGCAGATGATTTTTGGGGTGTCCCGGGTGATTTTGGGGCTCCCCCGGGTGATTTTTGGGCTCCCAGGTGATTTTTGGGTTCCGGCCCCACCGAGATTTGCTCAGCAATTACCGGGAACCGAACCGGAGCCGGACACGGCGGGGGCCCAAAATTCCGGGGGGCCCCAAAAATTCAGGGGGTTTCCAAAAATTCCTGAGGGGGCCCCAAAAATTCCAGGGGTTTCCCAAAATTCTGAGGGGGAATCCCAAAAATTCCAGGGGTTTCCCAAAATTCCCGAGGGGGGCCCCAAAAATTCCAGGAGTTTCCCAAAATTCCCGAGGGGGTCCCCAAAAATTCCAGGGGGTTTCCCAAAATTCCAGGGGTTTCCCAAAATTCTGGGGGTTTCCCAAAAATTCCCGAGGGGTTTCCCAAAATTCCAGGGGTTTCCCAAAATTCCCGAGGGGGGTTCCCCCAAATTTCAGAGGGAAATTCCAAAAATTTTCGAGAGTTCCCAAAATTCCCGGGGGGGATTCCCAAAATTCTTTCGCAATTTTGGGATCCGACTGCCCCTCCCCAATTTTGGATCCCCCAATTTTTAATTCCGATTTTTGGGTGTCCCCGATTTTTGAGTCCCCTAATTTTTGGTTCCCTCCCCTCCCGATTTTTGGGTCTCCTCCCCCCAAATTTTGGGTCTTTCCCATTTTGGTTCCCCCAAAATTTTTGGTTTCCTGCCCCACAATTTTTTGAGTCCTTCCCCCAATTTTTGGTTCCTCCTCAATTTTTTGGGTTCCCCCCTCCAATTTTTGGGTCCCCCAATTTTTGGGTTCCCCCAATTTTGGGTTCCCCCCAATTTTTGGGTTCCCCCATTTTTGGGTCTTATCCCATTTTTGGTTCCCCCGATTTTAGGTCTCCCCAATTTTTTATTCCCACCCCAATTTTTGGGTCTCTCCCATTTTTGAGTGCCCCCCAAATTTTTTTCCTCCCCTCCCAATTTTTGGTCTCCTCTCCCCCAATTTTGGTTCCCCCAATTTTGGATGCCCCCCATTTTTGAAGTCTTCTCCAATTTTGGGTCTCCCCAATTTTTGGTGCCACTCCAAATTTTTTTCGCCCTTCCCCCATTTTTGGTTTCCCCAGTTTTGGGTGCCCTCCCCCCAATTTTGGGTCCCCCCAATTTTGGGTCCCCCAATTTTGGTGCTTCGCCCCCATTGTTCCCAGAACAAAGCCCCAATTATCCCGAGCAGGGAGCGGAGGGACCCGGAACGGGGCGGGAGGGGAAATTTGGGGAAATTTGGGGAAATTGGGGAGGGAAAGTTGGGAGAAAATGGGGGAAAAATTTGGGAGAAAAACAAAATTGGGGAAATTTGGAGGAAAATTCTGGGAAATTTGGGGAGGAAAAAATTTAAAATGAGGGAAAATTGGGGAGAAAAAACTGAAAAATTGGGGAAATCGGGAAAATTTGGGGAGAAAAAGAAAATTGGGAGAAATTTGGGAAAAATTGGGAAATTTTGGGGAGGAAAAAGTGAAAAATGAGGGAGGAAATCGGGAAATTTGGGGAGAAAGATTTGGGAGTAAAAGCGAAAAATGTGGAAAATTTGGGGGAAAATTGGGAAATTTGGGGAGGAAAAAGTGAAAATGAGGGAGGAAATTGGGGAAATTTGGGGAGGAAAATTTGGATAAAAAATGTGAAAAATGGGGAAATTGGGAAATTCGGGGGGAAAATTGGGAAATTTGGGGAGGAAAAAATTTAAAATGGGGAAAATTGGGGAGAAAAAAGTGAAAAATTGGGGAAATCGGGAAAATTTGGGGAGAAAGATTTGGGAGAAAAAGCGAAAAATTGGGAAATTTGGGGAAAATTGGGAAATTTGGGGAGGAAAAAAGTGAAAAATGAGGGAGGAAATTGGGAAATTTGGGGAGGAAAAATTTGGATTAAAAATGTGAAAATGGGGAAATTGGGAAATTTGGGAGGAAAATTTGGATAAAAATGTGAAAAATGGGGAAATTGGGAAATTTGGGGGGAAAATTGGGAAATTTGGGGAGGAAAAAAGTGAAAAATGAGGGAGGAAATTCGGGAAATTTGGGGAGAAAAATTTGGATAAAAAAATGTGAAAAATGGGGAAATTGGGAAATTTGGGAGGAAAAAGTAAAAAATGGGGAAAAATTGGGGAGAAAAACTGAAAATTGGGGAAATCGAAAATTTGGGGAGAAAGATTTGGGGAGAAAAAAGGAAAATTGGGAGGAAAAAATTTAAAATGGGGAAAATTGGGGAGAAAAAAGTGAAAAATTGGGAAATCGGGAAAATTTGGGGAGAAAAATTTGGATAAAAATGTGAAAAATTAGGGAAAATTGGGAAAATTTGGGGAGAAAATTGGGAAAATTTGGGGGAGGAAAAAGTGAAAACGAGGGAGGAAAATCGAGGAAAATTTGGGGAAAATTTGGGGAGGAAAAATTTGGATAAAAAATGTGAAAAATGGGGAAAATTGGGAAAATTGGGGAATTGGGAAAATTTGGGGAGGAAAATTTGGATAAAAATGTGAAAAATGGGGTGAAATTGGGAAAATTCGGGGGGGAATTGGGAAATTTGGGGCAGGAAAAAAAGTAAAAATTGGGGAAAAATTGGGAGAAAAACTGAAAAATTGGGGAAAATCGGGAAAATTTGGGGAGAAAAATTTGGATAAAATGTGAAAAATGAGGGAAAATTGGGAAATTTGGGAGGAAAATTGGGAAATTTGGGGAGGAAAAAGTGAAAAATGAGGGAGGAAATCGAGGAAAATTTGGGAAAAATTTGGGGAGGAAAATTTGGATAAAAATGTGAAAAATGGGGTGAAATTGGGAAATTTAGGGAGGAAAAAAGTAAAAATGGGGGAAAATTGGGGAGAAAAACTCTGAAAAATGGGGGTAAGGGAAATTTGGGGAGAAAAATTGGGGGAAAAATTGGGATAAAAAGTCTGGAAAATGGGAAAAACTGGGAAAATCTGGGGAGGAAAAAATGTGAAAAATGGGGGAAATTGGGGAAAATTGAGGAAAATTGGAGGAAAAAATTTAGGATAAAAATGTGAAAAAAGGGGGAAACGGTGAAATTTTGGTGAGGAAAAAGTTTAAAATGGGAGAAAAGTTGTGAAATTTGGGGAGGAAAAAAAGAAAATGGGGGAAATTGGGGGAAAAATGTGAAAATTGTGGGGAAAATGGTAAAATTTGGGGGAAAAGTTGAGGAAAAATTGGGGAAATGGGAAATTTTGGGGTGAAATTGGGGAAAAAAGGGAAAAAACCTGGAAATTCTGGGGAGAAAAAGAAGTGAAAATGAGAGAAAACGGGAAAATTTGGGGATAAAAATTTGGGGTAAAAAATGTGAAAAGTGAGGGGAAAGGGAAAAATTGGGGAGGAAAAAAGTGAAAAATGGGGGAAATTTGGGAAAAATTGGGGGAAAGGGGAAAATTTGGGGAAAATTTGGGAAAATTGGGGAGAAAAATTGGGATTAAAAATGTGGAAAATGGGAGGAAAATTGGGGAAATTGGGGGAAAATTTGGGGAAAACGGGAAAATTGGGGAGGAAAAGTGGAAAATGGGGAAAATTGGGGAAAATTGGGGGAAAACAGGAAAATTGGGAAAAATTTGGGGGAAAATTTGGGAAAATTTGGGGGAAATTTGGGGAGAAAATGGGGAGAAAAAAGAAAAATAGGAGGAAAATGGGAAGATTTGGAGAGAAAAAATGTGAAAAATGAGAGAAAAAGGGAAAATTTTGGGGTGAAAATTGTGGAAATGGGAGAGAAAGAGAAATTTGGGGAGAAAATGAGAAATTTGGAGGGAAATTTGGGGAAATTGGGAAAAATGAGAAAACAGGAAAATGGGGCAGAATGAGGGAAAATGGGGAAATGGGGAATGAGGGGAAATGGGAAAATGGGAAATAAGGGAAAAATGGGAAAAATGGGAAAAATGGGAAAAATGGGAAAAATGGGAAAATGGGAAATGGGGAATAATGAAGGAAATGAGGGAAAATGGGAAAATCGGGGAAATGGAAAAAATGGGAAAATTGGGAAATGGGAATGAGAGAAAAATGGGAAAATTGGGAAAAAATGGGAAAACTGGGGAAATTGGGGGAAATGAGGGAAAAAGGAAAAATGGAGAAAATGGAAAAATTGAAAAATGGGAAATGAGGGAATGAGGAAAATGGGGAAATGGGAAAATGGGAAACTGGGGGAAAATTGAGGGAAAATGAGAAAATGGGAAATGGAAAAATGGGAAAATTGGGAAAATTGGGGGAAATGGAAAAAATAGGAAAATTGGGGAATGGAAATGAGAGAAAATGGGAAAATTGGGGAAAATGGGAAAACTGGGAAAATTGGGGGAAATGAGGGAAAATGGAAAAAATGAGAAAAATGGGGAAAATGGGAAAAATGGGGAATGGGAAAATTGGGAAAATTGAGGAAAAATGGGAAAATGGGAAATGGAAAAAATGGAAAATTGGGGAATGGGAATGAGAGAAAATGGGAAAAATGGGAAAACTGGGAAAATTGGGGGAAATGAGGGAAAAATGGAAAAAATGAGAAAAATGGGGAAAATGGGAAAAATGGGGAATTGATGGAATGAGGAAAATGGGGAAATGGGAAAATTGGGAAAATTGAGGAAAAAATGGGAAAATGGGAAATGGAAAAAAATGGGAAAATTGGGGAATGGGAATGAGAGAAAATTGGGAAAATTGGGAAAATGGGAAAACTGGGGAAAATTGGGGAAATGAGGGAAAATGGAAAAAATGGGAAGAATTGGAAAAATGGGGAAAATGGGGAAAATGGAAAAAATGGGGAATGAGGGAATGAGGAAAATGGGGAAATGGGAAAAAATGGGAAAATTGGGAAAATTGGGAAAATTGGGGGGAAATGGAAAAAAATGGGAAAATTGGGGAATGAGGAATGAGAGAAAAATGGGAAAATTTGGAAAACTGGGAAAATTGGGGGAAATGAGGGAAAAAGGGAAAAAATGAGAAAAATGGGGAAAATGGGAAAAATGGGGAATTGATGGAATGAGGAAAATGGGGAAATGGGAAAATTGAGGAAAAATGGGAAAATGGGAAATGGAAAAAAATGGGAAAATTGGGGAATGGGAATGAGAGAAAATTGGGAAAATTGGGAAAAATGGGAAAACTGGGGAAATTGGGGGAAATGAGGGAAAAATGGTAAAAATGGGAACAAATGGGGAAAATGGGGAAAATGGAAAAAATGGAAAAAATGGGGAATTGAGGAAATGAGGGAATGAGGAAAATGGGAAAATTGAGGGAAAAATGGGAAAATGGGAAATGGAAAAAATGGGAAAATTGGGAAAATTGGGGGGAAATGGAAAAAAATGGGAAAATTGGGAAATGGGAATGAGAGAAAAATGGGAAAATTGGGGAAAAATGGGAAAACTGGGAAAATTGGGGGAAATGAGGGAAAAATGGTAAAAATGGGAAAATGGGAAAAATGGGGAAAATGGGAAAAATGGGGAATGAGGGAATGAGGAAAATGGGAAAATGGGAAAATTGAGGAAAAAATGGGAAAATGGGAAAATGAAAAAAATGGGAAAATTGGAAAAATTGGGGGGAAATGGAAAAAAAATGGGAAAATTGGGGAATGAGAATGAGAGAAAAATGGGAAAATTGGGAAAAATGGGAAAACTGGGAAAATTGGGAAATTGGGAAAATTGGGAAAATTGGGAAAATTGGGAAAATTGGGAAATTGGGGGATGAGGGGGAAGGGAGGGATGGGGAGGAAGATGAAGATGGAGATGGAGGTGAGGGATTAATGGTGGGAAGGATCCCAGTTCATCCCAGTTCATCCCAGTTCATTCCCAGTTCAATCCCAGTTCAAACCAGTTCATCCCAGTTCAATCCCAGTCCATCCCAGTTCCATCTCAATTCAATCCCAGTCCATCCCAGTTCAATCCCAGTTGAATCCCAGTTCCATCCCAGTTCATCCCAGTCCAATCCCAGTTCTTCCCAGTTCAATCCCAGTTCAATCCCAGTCTATCCCAGTCCAATCCCAGTTCATCCCAGTCAATCCCAGTTCAATCCCAGTTCTTCCCAGTTCAATCCCAGTTCAATCCCAGTCTATCCCAGTCCAATCCCAGTTCATCCCAGTTCAATCCCAGTTCAATCCCAGTCCATCCCAGTCCAGCCCAGTCCATCCCAGTTCGTTCCAGTCCCATCCTAGTCCCTCCCAGTTCATCCCAGTCTCTCCCAGTATAACCCAGTTCCATCCCAGTCCATCCCAGTTCATCCCAGTCTCTCCCAGTATAACCCAGTTCCATCCCAGTCCATCCCAGTTCATCCCAGTCCATCCCAGTCCATCCCAGTCCATCCCAGTTCATCCCAGTTCCATCCCAGTCCATCCCAGTTCATCCCGGTCCATCCCAGTCCATCCCAGTTCATCCCAGTTCCATCCCAGTCCATCCCAGTCCATCCCAGTTCAATCCCAGTTCAATCCCAGTTCAATCCCAGTCCATCCCAGTAAGGCCCAGTCCATCCCAGTTCGTTCCAGTTCCATCCCAGTCCATCCCAGTTCATCCCAGTCCATCCCAGTCCCTCCCAGTATAACCCAGTTCAATCCCAGTCCATCCCAGTTTGTTCCAGTTCCCTCCTCCCCCTCCAGATCGGATCTCTGATATCCCACGGGGGCGGGGCCTGGTGGGGCGGGGCCGGTGGGGGCGGGGCCAGGAGGGGGCGTGGTCAGGAGGGGCGGGGCCGAAGGGGCGTGGTCAGGAGGGGCGGGGCCCGGAGGGGCGGGGCCGGAGGGGCGGGGCCGCCTCCCATTGGCTGCGGCTCCTTTAAATTCCCGCCAGTCCCGGGGGGAGCCGGAGCCGGGAAGGTGAGAGGGGGTGGGGAGGGTCACCCCAAATTTGGGGAAATTTGGGGAAATTTGGGGGGAGGGAGAGACCACGGGAATCCCGGGGGAGATTTTGGGGTTCTCTTAAATTTGGGGAGGGAATTTTGGGTCTCCCTTAAATTTGGGGGAGATTTTTGGGGTTTCTCCTAAATTTGGGGGAGAATTTCGGGTCACTCCTAAATTTGGGGGGAATTTTGGGGTTTCTCTTAAATTTAAGGGGGAAGATTTTGGGGTTTCTCCTAAATTTGGGAAGAATTTTTGGGGTTCTCCTAAAGTTTGGGGGGATTTTGGGGATCGCTCCTAAATTTGGGAGGGAATTTTTGGGGTTCTCTTAAATTTGGGGGAAAATTTGGGGTTCTCTCTTAAATTTGGGGGATTTTGGGGTCGCTCTTAAATTTGGGGGATTTTGGGGTCACTCCTAAATTTGGGGGGGGAATTTTTGGGGTTCTCTTAAATTTGGGGAGAAGTTTTGGGGCTCTCTTAAATTTGGGGAGAATTTTTGGGGTTCTCTTAAATTTAAGGGGAAGATTTTGGGGTCACTCCTAAATTTGGGAGAATTTTGGGGTCGCTCCTAAATCTGGGGAGAATTTTGGGGTTCTTAAATTTGGGGGGATTTTGAGGTCGCTCTTAAATTTGGGGAGAGTTTTGGGGTTTCTCTTAAATTTGGGGAGGATTTTGGGGTCACTCCTAAATTTGGGGAAGATTTTGGGGTCGCTCCTAAATTTGGGGGAGAATTTTGGGTCACTCCTAAATTTGGGGGAAATTTTGGGGTTTCTCTTAAATTTGGGAGGGAATTTTGGGGTTCTCCTAAATTTGGGGGATTTTGGGGTCGCTCTTATGTTTGGGGAGAGTTTTGGGGTTTCTCTTAAATTTCGGGGGCGGGGTTGGGGTTCTCTTAAATTTGGGGAGAAGTTTTGGGGTCGCTCCTAAATTTGGGGAGATTTTGGGGTTACTCTTAAATTTGGGGAGAATTTTGGGGTTCCCTCTTAAATTTGGGGGAGAATTTTGGGGTTCTCTCTTAAATTTGGGGGATTTTAGGGTCGCTCCTAAATTTGGGGGAGAATTTTGGGGTTTCTCTTAAATTTGGGGGGAATTTTGGGGTCACTCTTATATTTGGGGGAGAATTTTTGGGGTTTCTCTTAAATTTGGGGGAGAATTTTGGGGTCTCTCTTAAATTTGGGGAAAATTTTGGGGTTTCTCCTAAATTTAGGGGGATTTTGGGGTCGCTCCTAAATTTGGGGAGAATTTTGGGGTTCTCTTAAATTTGGGGAGAAAATTTTGGGGTTTCTCCTAAATTTGGGGAGAGTTTTGGGGTCACTCCTAAATTTGGGGGGTGGGGAATTTTGGGGTTCTCTTAAATTTGGGGAGAATTTTGGGGGTTCTCTTAAATTTGGGGAGAATTTTGGGGTCACTCCTAAATTTGGGGGAGCAATTTTGGGGTTTCTCTTAAATTCGGGGAGGATTTTGGGGTTTCTCTTAAATTTGGGGAGAATTTTGGGGTTTCTCTTAAATTTGGGGAGAATTTTGGGGTTCTCTTAAATTTGGGGAGAATTTTGGGGTTTCTCTTAAATTTGGGGGGATTTTGGGGTCGCTCCTAAATTTGGGGGAGAATTTTTGGGGTTTCTCTTAAATTTGGGAAATTTTTGGGTCGCTCTTAAATTTGGGAGGGAATTTTGGGGTTTCTCTTTAAATTTGGGGGGAATTTTTGGGGTTCTCCTTAAATTTGGGGGAGAATTTTGGGGTCTCTCTTAAATTTGGGGAGAATTTTGGGGTTTCTCTTAAATTTGGGGGGATTTTTGGGTTTCTCTTAAATTTGGGGAGAATTTTGGGGTTCTCTCTTAAATTTGGGGGAGAATTTTGGGGTCACTCCTAAATTTGGGGGGAATTTTGGGGTCGCTCCTAAATTTGGGGAGTTTTGGGGTTTCTCTTAAATTTGGGGAGAATTTTGGGGTCACTCCTAAATTTGGGGGGAAATTTTGGGGTTCTCCTAAATTTGGGGAGAATTTTGGGGTTTCTCTTAAATTTGGGGAGAATTTTGGGGTCACTCCTAAATTTGGAGAGAATTTTTGGGGATCACTCCTAAATTTAGGGGGGAATTTTTGGGGTTTCTCTTAAATTTTGGGGAGATTTTTGGGGTTCCCCTTTAACCCGGAGGGATTTTTGGGGCGCCCTTTAAATTTGTGGGGCGGGATTTTTGGGGCGGTCACCTTCGATTTTTGGGGAGATTTTTGGGGTTCCTCTTAAATTTGGGGGGGATTTGGGGAGGATTTTGGGAGTTCCTCTTAAATTTGGGGGCGCGATTTTTGGGGATTCCTTTAAAACCGGGCGGGACTTTCTGGGGTTCCCTCCTAATTTTGGGGGTGATTTTGGGGGATTTTAGGGCTCGGAGGTTCCCAAATCCCGGGGTCCCCCTTTTCTCACGCCCCTCCCCCCGCTCAGATGGGGCCCCCAAGATTTTCCTCCTCTGGCTCCTGCTCGGCTGCCGTGAGTCCCAAATTCCCAATTTTCCCGCCAAAATCCCCAATTTTCCCGCCCAAAATCCCCCAATTTTCCCGCCAAAACCCCGAATTTCCCCGACCAAATTCCCAATTTTCCCGCCCAAACCCCCAATTTTCCGGCCCAAATCCCCAATTTCCCCGCCCAAATCCCCGAATTTTCCTTAAAATCCCCAATTTTCCCGCCCAAATCCCCAATTTTCCCGCCAAACCCCGAAATTTTCCGCCAAAATCCCCAGTTTTCCCGCCCAAACCCCAATTTTCCCGCCCAAACCCCGAATTTTCCACCAAAATCCCCAATTTTCCCGCCCAAAATCCCAATTTTCCCGCCCAAACCCCGAATTTTCCCGCCCAAATCCCCAATTTTCCATAAAATCCCATTTCCTTAAAATCCCCAATTTTCCCACCCAAACTCGAATTTTCCACCAAAATCCCAATTTTCCCGCCCAAACCCCGAATTTTCCGCCCAAACCCCGAATTTTCCCTTCCAAATCCCGAATTTTCCGCCCAAATCCCCAATTTTCCCGCCTAAACCCCAATTTTCCCTTAAAATCCCCATTTTCCGCCCAAATCCCCAATTTTCCTCCCAAACCCCGAATTTTCCTTAAAATCCCCCATTTTCCGCCCAAATTCCCCAATTTTCCGCCCAAATCTCCAATTTTCCGCCCAAATCCCCAATTTTCCGCCCAAACCCCCAATTTTCCGCCCAAACCCCCAATTTCCCGACCAAATTCCCAATTTTCCGCCCAAACCCCCACTTCGGCCCAAATCCCCAATTTCCGCCCAAATCCCGAATTTTCCCGCCAAAATCCCCAATTTTCCGCCCAAATCCCCAATTTTCCGCCCAAACCCCGAATTTTCCCGCCAAAATCCCCAGTTTCCGCCCAAACCCCAATTTTTCCCGCCCAAACCCCGAATTTTTCCCACCAAAATCCCCCAATTTTCCCGCCCAAAATCCCCAATTTTCCCGCCCAAACCCCGAATTTTCCCGCCCAAAATCCCCAATTTTCCGCCAAAAATCCCCCATTTTCCCTCAAAATCCCAATTTCCCCACCCAAATCCCGAATTTTTCCCGCCAAAATCCCAATTTTCCCGCCCCAAACCCCGAATTTTCCGCCCAAACCCCGAATTTTCCCGCCCAAATCCCGAATTTTCCCGCCCAAATCCCCAATTTTCCCGCCTAAACCCCCAATTTTCCCGCCAAAATCCCCATTTTCCGCCCAAATCCCCAATTTTCCCTCCCAAACCCCAATTTTCCCTCCCAAAATCCCCCATTTTCCCGCCCAAATTCCCCAATTTTCCGCCCAAATCTCCGAATTTTCCGCCCCAAATCCCCAATTTTCCGCCCAAACCCCAATTTTCCGCCCAAACCCCAATTTCCCGACCAAAATTCCCAATTTTCCCGCCCAAACCCCCAATTTTCCGGCCCAAATTCCCAATTTCCCGCCCAAATCCCGAATTTTCCGCCAAAATCCCCAATTTTCCCTCCAAATCCCCAATTTTCCCGCCCAAACCCCGAATTTTCCCACCAAATCCTGAATTTTCCCCGCCCCAAACCCCGAATTTTCCCGCCCAAATCCCGAATTTTCCCGCCCCAAATCTCAATTTTCCCGCCCAAATCCCGAATTTTCCGCCAAAATCCTGAATTTTCCCGCCCAAACCCCGAATTTTCCGGCCCAAATCCCCAATTTCCCTCCCAAACCCCGAATTTTCCCTCCCAAACCCCAAAATTTTCCCGCCAAAATTCCCAATTTTCCGCCCAAATCCCCAATTTTCCCACCCAAATCCCGGCCCGCCCCTCCCCACCCGGATCCACCTGCCCTCCCCCACCCGCCCCAAATTTGGCAGTTCCGACCCAAATTCCCTTTCCCAACCCCAAATTTTGGAATTTTATTTTTTCCCTCCCAAATGTCTCATTTCTCCCCCAAAATTCACATCCCCACCCCAATTTTGGCCTTTCCCACCCGAAATTCGGTTTTTCCGGCCCCCAAATCCCCAATTTCACCCCAAAATTCCCTTTTCCCCCTCGATTCTCCACGTTTTCCACATTTCCCATCCCAAATTCCCCAAATTTCCCCAAATTCCCAATTTCCCTCCCCAAATCCACCAATTCCACCCCTAAATTCCTTTTTACCCTAAATCCATCATTGTCCCCAAATTCCCCAAATTCCCCAAATTCCCCCAAATTCCCCAAATTTCCCCCAAATTCCCCAAATTTCCCAAATTTCCGAAATTCCTAAATTTCCCCAAATTCCCCAAATTTCCCCAAATTCCCGAAATTCCCCCAAAATCCCCAATTTTCCCTCAAATTCCCAATTCCAGTCCCAAATCCCCCAAATTTCCCCCAAATTCCCAATTTTCCCTCCCCAAATTCCCCAATTCAAATCCCCAAATCCCTTTTCCACCCCAAACCCATCATTGACCCCAAAATTCCCCAAATTCCCCAATTTCCCCTCAAATTCCCAATTTCTGGCCCCAAATCCCCCAAATTCCCCCAATTTTCCCTCAAATTCCCAATTTCCAACCCCAAATTCCCCAAATTTCCCCAAATTCCCCAAATTCCCAATTTTCCCTCAAATTCCCAATTTCCAGCCCCAAATTTCCCCAAATTCCCAATTTTCCCTCCCCAAATCTCCCAATTCCCACCCCTAAATCCCCTTTTCTACCCTAAATCCGTCATTGCCCCAAATTCCCCCAAATTCCCCCAAATTCCCCCAAATTTCCCCAAATTCCCAAATTTCCCGAAATTCCCCAAATTTCCCCCAAATTCCCCAAATTTCCCCCAAATTCCCGAAATTCCCCCAAAATCCCCAATTTTCCCCTCAAATTCCCAATTCCAGTCCCAAATCCCCCAAATTTCCCCAAATTCTCAATTTTCCCTCCCCAAATTCCCCAATTCAAATCCCCAAATCCCCTTTTCCACCCCAAACCCATCATTGACCCCAAAAATTCCCCAAATTCCCCAATTTCCCCTCAAATTCCCAATTTCTGGCCCCAAATCCCCCCAAATTCCCCAATTTTCCCCTCAAATTCCCAATTTCCAACCCCAAATTCCCCAAATTTCCCCAAATTCCCCAAATTCCCCAATTTTCCCTCAAATTCCCAATTTCCAGCCCCAAATTTCCCCCAAATTCCCAATTTTCCCTCCCCAAATCTCCCAATTCCACCCCTAAATCCCCTTTTCTACCCTAAATCCGTCATTGCCCCCAAATTCCCCCAAATTCCCCAAATTCCCCAATTTTCCCCTCAAATTCCCAATTTCCAGCCCCAAATTTCCCCAAAATTCCCAATTTTCCCTCCCCAAATCCCCAATTCCACCCCTAAATCCCTTTTCTACCCTAAATCCATCATTGCCCCCAAATTCCCCCAAATCCCCCAAATTTCCCCAAATTTCCCCAAATTTCTCATTTCCCTCCCAAATTCCCCAATTCAAATCCCCAAATCCCCTTTTCACCCCAAACCCGTCATTGACCCCAAAATTCCCCAAATTCCCCAATTTTCCCCTCAAATTCCCAATTTCCGGTCTCAGATCCCCCAAATTTCCCAAATTCCCCAAAATTTCCTAATTCCCAATTTCCAACCCCAAATTCCCCCAAATTCCCAAATTTCCCCAAATTCTAATTTTCCCTCCCCAAATTCCCCAATTCAAATCCCCAAATCCCTTTTCCACCCCAAACCCGTCATTGACCCCAAAAATTCCCCAAATTCCCCATTTTATCCTCAAATTCCCAATTTCGGCCTCAGATCCCCAATGCCACCAAATTTCCCCAAATTCTCCCAACCTCAATTTTCCCCTCAAATTCCCAATTTCCAGCCTCAGATCCCCTAAATTTCCCCCAAATTTCCCCAAATTTCCCCAAATTCCCAAAATTCCCAATTTTCCCTTCAAATTCCCAATTTCCAGCCCCAAATTTCCCCCAAATTCCCAATTTTCCCTCCCAAATCCCCCAATTCCACCCCTAAATTCCTTTTGTACCCCAAATCCATCATTGCCCCCAAATTCCCCAAATTCCCCAAATTTCCCAATTTCCCCTCAAATTCTCAATTTCCAGTCCCAAAATCCCCCAAATTTCCCCAAATTTCCCCAAATTTCTATTTCCTCCCAAATTCCCCAATTCAAATCCCCAAATCCCTTTTCCACCCCAAACCCATCATTGACCCCAAAATTCCCCAAATTCCCAATTTCCTCAAATTCCCAATTTCCGGCCTCAGATCCCCCCAAATTCCACCAAATTTCCCCAAATTCTCCCAAATTCCCCAATTTTCCCTCAAATTCCCAATTTCCAGCCTCAGATCCCCTAAATTCTCCCCAAATTCCTGAAATTTCCCAAATTTCCCACATTTCCACCCCAAATTCCCAAATTTCCCAAAATTCCCAATTTTCCCTCAAATTCCGATTTCCAGCCCCAAATTTTCCCCAAATTCCCAATTTTCCCTCCCCAAATCTCCCAATTCCCACCCCTAAATTCCCTTTGTACCCCAAATCCATCATTGCCCCCAAATTCCCCAAATTCCCTAAATTTCCTAATTTTCCCCTCAAATTCCCAATTTCCAGTCCCAAACCCCCAAATTTCCCCAAATTTCCCCTAAATTTCTCATTTCCCTCCCCCAAATTCCCCAATTCAAATCCCCAAATCCCCTTTTCCACCCCAAACCCGTCATTGACCCCAAAATTCCCCAAATTCCCAATTTCCCCCTCAAATTCCCAATTTCTAGCCCCAAATTTCCCAAATTCCTCCAAATCCCCCAAATTTCCCCCAAATTCCCCAAAATCCCCAATTTTCCCTAATTTTCCCGATTGTTTCCTTTTTCCCATTTCCCCCATTTTTTCCATTTCCTCCCATTTTTCACATTTTTCCCAATTTCCCCATTTTCCCCCATTTCCTCCCGTTTTTCCCAAATTTCCCAATTGTCCTCCAAATTTTCCCCAATTTTTTCTAATTTTTCCCAATTTTCCCAAATTTTCCCATTCTCCCTTTTCCCTTTTCCTCCCGTTTTCCCAAATTTCTCTCAATTTCCCCATTTTTCCCCATTTTTTCCATTTCCTTCCAATTTTCCCAAAATTCCCTCATTTTCCCCAAATTTTCCCATTTCCCTCAATTGTCTCCCATTTTTTCCCAAATTTCCCTCATTTTACTCAAAATTTGCCCATTTTCCCCCAATTCTTTCCCATTTCCTCCCATTTTTCCCCAATTTTCCCCATTTTCCTCCCATTTTTTCCCATTTTTTCCCATTTTTTCCCATTTTTTCCCTTTTCCTCCTGTTTTTCCCAAATTTCCCTCATTTTCCCCAAATTTCCTCCCGTTTTTCCCAAATTTCCCCAATTTTTCCCTATTTTCTCTCATTTCTCCCCAATTTCCCTATTTTTTCCAAATTTCCCCAATTTTCCTCCAAATTTTCCCCCTTTTTTCCCAATTTTTCCACAAATTTTCCCAAATTCCCCCATTTTTCCCCCAAATTTCCCTCAAATTTTCCCAAATTTACTAAATTTCCCCCAAATTTCCCTCAAATTTTCCCAATTTCCCCCAATTTTGTCTCATCTCTCCCCTTTTTTTCCACTTTTGCCCAATTCTTCCCCAAATTGCCCCTAAATTTTCCCAGATTTTCCCCATTTTTATCCCAATTTCCTATTTTTCTCCATTTCCCCATTCCCCCAAATTTCCCCAAATCCCCCCAAACTTCCCGCATTTCCCCAAATTTTCCCTGAATTTTTCCTAAATTTCCCCCATTTTTCCCCCAAGTTTTCCCAACTTTTCCCAAATTTTCCCAGATTTTCCCAAATTTTCCCTATTTCCCCAAATTTTCCCTAATTTTTCCCCAATTTTCCCAAATTTCCCAAATTTCCCCAAAATTTCCCCAAAATTTCCCCAAAATTTCCCTCAAATTTTCCCAAATTTCCCCAAAATTCCCCCCAAGTTTTCCCAAATTTTTCCCAAATTTCCCCCGAATTTTTCCCAAGTTTTCCTAAATTTCCCCATTTTCCCCCCAAATTTTCCCAAATTTTCCTAAATTTCCCCAAAATTCCCCAAAATTTCCCCGAATTTCTCCAAATTTTTCCAAATTTCCCCATTTCCCCAAATTTTCCCGAATTTTTCCTAAATTTCCCCATTTCCACCAAATTTCCCCAAATTCATCCCATAATTCCCCCCAAATTTCCCCAAATTTTTCCCAAATTTTCCCCCAAATTTTCCCCAAATTTTCCCCATTTCCCAAAATTCCCCAAATTTCCCCGAATTTCCCCAAATTTTTCCAAATTTCCCCAAATTTCCCCGAATTTCCCCAAATTTTCCCCAAATTTTCCCCATTTCCACCAAATTTCCCCAAATTCATCCCATTTTTCCCCCAAAGTTCCCCCAAATTTTTCCAAATTTCCCCAAATTTTCCCAAATTTCCCCAAATTCCCCCCAAATTTCCCCAAATTTTCCCAAATTCGCCTCAAATTTTCCCAAATTCGCCCCAAATTTTCCCAAATTCGCCCCAAATTTTCCCCAAATTTCCCCAAATTTCCCCAAATTTCCCCAAATTTCCCCAAATTTCCCCCGTCTCTCCCCAATTTCCAGGTGCCGACCCCTTCTCCGGGCGCGGCTGCTCCGGTGTCACCTGCGGCCGCGGTGGCACCTGCCGTGTCACCGACCTGGGCCCCAGGTGTGTCCCCAACGCCTCGTGTGACAATGTCCGGTGTGGCACAGGGACACGGTGCAGCACGGCCGGGGGGTGGCCCAGGTGTGTCCCCAACGCCTCATGTGACAATGTCCGGTGTGGGAGGGGACACGGTGCAGCACGGCCGGGGGGTGGCCCCGCTGTGTCCCCAACCCCTCGTGTGACAATGTCCGGTGTGGGGAGGGGACACGGTGCAGCACGGCCGGGGGGTGGCCCAGGTGTGTCCCCAATGTCCCCTCGTGTGACAATGTCCGGTGTGGCACAGGGACACGGTGCAGCATGGCCGGGGGTGGCCCAAAGGTGTCCCCAATGTCCCTCGTGTGACAATGTCCGGTGTGGGAGGGGACACGGTGCAGCACGGCCGGGGTGGCCCGCTGTGTCCCCAATGTCCCCCTCGTGTGACAATGTCCGGTGTGGCACAGGGACACGGTGCAGCACGGCCGGGGTGGCCCAAATGTCCCCAACGCCTCGTGTGACAATGTCCGGTGTGGCACAGGGACACGGTGCAGCACGGCCGGGGTGGCCCCGCTGTGTCCCCGATGTCCCCTCGTGTGACAATGTCCGGTGTGGCACAGGGACACGGTGCAGCACGGCCGGGGGTGGCCCAGGTGTGTCCCCAACGCCTCGTGTGACAATGTCCGGTGTGGCACAGGGACACGGTGCAGCATGGCCGGGGGGTGGCCCCGCTGTGTCCCCGATGTCCCCCGTGTCCCCCGGCCGGCTGTCCCCGCTGCAGGCCGCGCTGTGTCCGGCGCCGTGGCCGGAGCACTCGCTGTCCCCGCTGTCCCCCGGGCTCCGCGTGCCGCCTGGTCAGCGGGCGGCCGAAGCTGTGTCTCAGTCCGAGGGGTCACCGTCCTGCAGTGACCTGCGGTGTCCCCAGGGAAGCCGGTGCCGGGTGACCGATGGTCATCCCCAGTGTGTCCACCCCGCCCCGCCTGCAGTGATGTCCAGTGTCCACAAGGAACCCAATGCCAGATGACCGACGGGTGGCCGCAGTGTGTCCATCACCAACTGTCCTGCCACGATGTCCAGTGTCCCAAGGACACCTCGTGCCAGATGACCGATGGTCACCCCGGTGTGTCCATCACCAACTGTCCTGCCACGATGTCCAGTGTCCCAAGGACACCTCGTGCCAGATGACCGATGGTCACCCCCGGTGCGTCTACACCCGGCCATCGTGTCAGGATGTCCAGTGCCAGAAGGGGACATCGTGTCAGATGGTCAGTGGGTGGCCACGCTGTGTCCAGACCAAAGTGACCCCAAGGAGACCGTCCTGCAGTGATGTCCACTGTCCACAAGGAACAAAATGCCAGATGACCGATGGGTGGCCGCAGTGTGTCCACTACTCTCCATCGTGTCAGGATGTCCAGTGTCCCAAGGACACCTCGTGTCACATGGTCAGTGGTCATCCCCGCTGTGTCCCCACCAAGACGCCCATCAGGAGTCCGTCCTGCAGTGACCTCCACTGTCCACAAGGAACCCAATGCCAGATGACCGATGGGTGGCCGCAGTGTGTCCACACCCGGCCATCGTGTGACAATGTCCAGTGCCAGAAGGGGACATCGTGTCAGATGGTCAGTGGGTGGCCACGCTGTGTCCAGACCAAAGTGACCCCAAGGAGACCGTCCTGCAGTGATGTCCAGTGTCCACAAGGAATGAAATGCCAGATGACCAATGGTCAGCCCCGCTGTGTCCATCACCCAGTGTCCTGCCAGGATGTCCAGTGTCCCAAGGACACATCGTGTCACGTGGTCAGTGGTCATCCCCAGTGTGTCCAGACCAAGACGTCCATCAGGAGACCGTCCTGCAGTGACCTCCACTGCCCACAAGGAACCCAATGCCAGATGACAAATGGTCATCATCAGTGTGTCCACACCCGGCCATCGTGTGACAATGTCCAGTGCCAGAAGGACAGCACATGTCTGATGGTCAGTGGGTGGCCACGCTGTGTCCAGAGCAAGATGGCCCCAAGCAGACCGTCCTGCAGTGAGGTCCAGTGTCCCAAGGACACCTCGTGTCAAATGGTCAGTGGTCATCCCCAGTGTGTCCCCACCAAGACGTCCATCCAGAGTCCATCCTGCGCTGACCTCCACTGTCCACAAGGAACCCAATGCCAGATGACCGATGGTCATCCCCAGTGTGTCCACACCCGGCCATCATGTCAGGATGTCCAGTGCCAGAAGGGCCAGGTGTGTCAGATGGTCAGTGGGTGGCCGCAGTGTGTCCAGACCAAGATGACCCCCCAGAGACCGTCCTGCAGTGACCTCCACTGTCCAAAAGGAACAAAATGCAAGATGACCGATGGGTGGCCACAGTGTGTCCACTACTCTCCATCGTGTCAGGATGTCCAGTGTCCCAAGGACACCTCGTGTCACGTGGTCAGTGGTCATCCACGGTGTGTCCAGACCAAGACGTCCATCAGGAGACCGTCCTGCAGTGATGTCCAGTGCTCCAAGGACACCACCTGCAAGATGACCAATGGGTGGCCGCAGTGTGTCCATCACCAACTGTCCTGCCAGGATGTCCAGTGCCACAAGGGGACAATGTGTCAGATGGTCAGTGGTCATCCCCAGTGTGTCCAGAGCAAGATGACCCCAAGGAGACCGTCCTGCCAGGATGTCCAGTGTCCACAAGGAATGAAATGCCAGATGACCAATGGTCAGCCCCAGTGTGTCCATCACCCAGTGTCCTGCCAGGATGTCCAGTGTCCCAAGGACACCTCGTGTCA
>JAKWBO010000237.1:0-74616 GCA_034336685.1 Luscinia luscinia | reverse complement strand
CACAGACCGATCC
The DNA here is from genome assembly GCA_034336685.1 of Luscinia luscinia. Lineage (NCBI taxonomy): Eukaryota > Metazoa > Chordata > Aves > Passeriformes > Muscicapidae > Luscinia > Luscinia luscinia. The sequence goes on along the minus strand of JAKWBO010000237.1, from coordinate 74,603 downwards.
CAAACTCCAGAACCGATCCCAAATCCCAGAACTGATCCTGATCCCAATCCCAGTCCCAGAGCCGATCCCAAACCCAGACCTGATCCTGATCCCAATCCCAGTCCCAGACCCGATCCAAATCCGGACCCAGTTCCAGTCCCAGACCCATCCCGAGTCCCGGACCCGAATCCCAGTCCCAGACCTGATCCCAATCCCAATCCCAGGAATGATTCCAGTCCCAGACCCGATCCCAAGCCCGCAATCCCAGTCCCAGACCCAATCCCTGTCCCAGACCCGGTCCTGATCCCAGTCCCAGAGCCGATCCCAGTCCCAGAGCCGATCCCCAATCCCGGACTTGATCCCAGTCCCAGAGCTGATCCCAGTCCCGGTCCCAGTCCCAGAGCTGATCCCAGTCCCAGCCCCGATCCCAAACCCACGAATGATCCCGATCCCAGGAATGATCCTGGTCCCGGTCCCACCAGTCCCAGTCCCGGTCCCGGTCCCGGTCCCAGCCCCGGTCCCAATCCCAGTCCCGGTCCCAGCCTGGTCCCAGCCCGGTCCCGATCCCAGGAATGATCCCAGTCTCAGCCCAGTCCCAGTCCCAGTCCCGATCCCAGTCCCGGTCCCAGCCCCGGTCCCAATCCCAGTCCCGGTCCCAGTCCCAGTCCCGGTCCCAGCCCCGGTCCCAGTCCCAGTCCCAGTCCTGGTCCCAGCCCCAGTCCCAGCCTGGTGCCGGTCCCAGCCCGGTGCCGGTCCCAGCCCGTCTCTCCTCGGCCGCGGCCCCGCCGCCCGGGAGCGCTCCCCGCTGTAACCCGAGCCGAGCCGCTGCCGGCGGCGCGGGGAGCTGACCCCGCATCCCGCGGGAGCCGCCAACGAGGAGCGAGTGAAGAATTCCAGAGGCGGATTTGGCTTCCTGCTGCCGCTGCCGCCGCCGCAGACGGACACGGGGGAGGCGGCGCCGCTTCCAGCGCTTCCCGGCCTTCCCTCCGCACCTGGAGCGGCTCGAGGGGGCGGGAAACCGGGAAAAGCAGCGGGGCAGCTGTGCCAGCTCGGGAGTGGCTTCGTTTAATTTTTTTTGGGATGCCGTGGGGGCCGTTCCCAGCTGGCAGCCATTTCCCGGGAAAAGGGGAGAGGCTGGCAGGAATAAATCAGGGATCACAGGAGGGTCACATGTGGTTCCCGGCAGGAATTGCAGGTGCGGGGCCGGGAGGGGCCGGGAGCAGCTGCTGATGGATCAGGTGGGAGGCTGGCAGCTCGTTCCAGAGGCAGGGAATGGGGGCTGGGACTGGGAATGGGGGCTGGGGCTCACTGGGAATGGCCAGGATTCATTGGGAATGGGGGCTGGGACTGGGAATGGGGCTGGGGCTCTCTGGGAATGGCCAGGATTCATTGGGAATGGGGGCTGGGACTGGGAATGGGGGCTGGGGCTCACTGGGAATGGGGGCTGGGGCTCACTGGGAATAGCCAGGATTCATTGGGAATGGGGGCTGGGACTGGGAATGGGGGCTGGGCTCACTGGGAATGGCCAGGATTCATTGGGAATGGGGGCTGGGACTGGGAATGGGGGCTGGGGCTCACTGGGAATGGGGACTGGGATTGGGAATGGGGGCTGGGACTGGGAATGGGGGCTGGGACTCACTGGGAATAGCCCAGGAATGGGAATGGGAATGGGGGCTGGGACTGGGAATGGGGCTGGGGCTCTCTGGGAATGGCCAGGATTCATTGGGAATGGGGCTGGGACTGGGAATGGGGGCTGGGGCTCACTGGGAATGGCCAGGAATCAATGGGAATGGGGGCTGGGACTCACTGGGAATGGGGACTGGGACTGGGAATGGGGGCTGGGACTCACTGGGAATAGCCGCAGGAATGGGGCACTGGGAATGGGGGCTGGGATTTAATTCCTGGGAATGGGGGCTGGGGCTCTCTGGGAATGGCCAGGATTCATTGGGAATGGGGCTGGGACTGGGAATGGGGCTGGGGCTCACTGGGAATAGCCAGGATTCATTGGGAATGGGGGCTGGGGCTCACTGGGAATGGGGACTGGGATTGGGAATGGGGCTGGGACTGGGAATGGGGGCTGGGGCTCACTGGGAATGGGGGACTGGGATTGGGAATGGGGCTGGGACTGGGAATGGGGCTGGGGCTCTCTGGGAATGGCCAGGATTCATTGGGAATGGGGGCTGGGACTGGGAATGGGGGCTGGGGCTCTCTGGGAATGGGGCTAGGATTCATTGGGAATGGGGCTGGGACTGGGAATGGGGGCTGGGGCTCACTGGGAATGGGGACTGGGATTCACTAGGAATGGGATTCATTGGGAATGGGCACTGGGATCTAATTCTGGAATAGGGGCTGGAACTGGGAATGGGACTGGGATTCATTGGGAATGGGGACTGGGATTAGTTCGTGGAATAGCCCAAATTTGGGAATGGGGGCCTGGGATGCAACTGGGAATGGGGGGCAGGGACTGGGAATGGGAATTGGACTTCCTTGGGAAATGCCAGGAATATGGAATGGGCACTGGGATTAATTTGGGAATGGGGGCTGGGATTCAGATTCCTTGGGAATGGGGGCTGGGAACACTCCAGGGACAGGCGGAATTTTAGGATTTTGGGAGTTGTCCCATTCCATGGGCAGGGATGGCTCTGCTCCCGGGATATTCCAGGGATGGAATTCCATCCCAAAATCCCAAAATTCCATTGGAAGCCACTCCTGGGTCCTGTCCAGCCTGTATCCTGAATTTCTGTCCAGCTCTCCTGGAGCATGGAAGGATTTTGGGAATTCTGGCATCCCAAATTGCTGTCCTGGAATATGAAATGGATTTTTGGGAATTCTGGCATCCCAAATCCCTCTCCTGGAGTATGGAAGGGATTTTGGGAATTCCTGGCTTCCCAAATCCCTCTCCTGGAACATGGAAGGATCTTTGGGAATTCTGGCATCCCAAATTGATTTCCTGGAATATGGAAGGGATTTTGGGATTCTGGCATCCCAAATCCCTCCTGGAGCATGGAAGGATTTTGAATTCTGGCATTTCAATCCTCCTGGAGCATGGAAGGGATTTTGGGAATTCTGGCACGAACCAGTCACCTAGAATACAGAAAGGATTTTGGGAATTCTGGCATCCCAAATTGATTTCCTGGAATATGAAAGGATTTTTGGGAGTTCTGGCTTCCCAAATCCCTCTCCTGGAGCATGGAAGGGATTTTTGGGAATTCTGGCACCAAACCAGCTCATCCTGGAATACAGAAAGGATTTTTGGGAATTCTGGCTTCCCAAATTGATTTCTGCTATGAAAGGGATCTGGGAATTCTGGATCCCAAATCCTCTCCTGGAGCATGGAACGGATTTATGGGAATTCTGGCTTCCAAATCTCCTGAGCGTAAAGGGATTTTGGGAATCTGGCATCCCAAATCCCTCTCCTGGAGCATGGAACGGGATTTTTGGGAATTCTGGCATCTGAAATCGCTCTCCTGGAGTATGGAAGGGATCTTTGGGAATTCTGGCATCCCAAATTCCTCTCCTGGAGTATGGAAGGGATTTTTGGGAATTCTGGCATCCCAAATCGTCTCCTGGAGTATGGAAGGATCTTTGGGAATTCTGGCATCCCAAATCGCTCTCCTGGAAGTATGGAAAGGATTTTTGGGAATTCTGGCATCCCAAATTGATTTCTGACTATGAAAGGGATTTTTGGGAGTTCTGGCTCCCAACCCTCTCCTGAGCATGGAAGGATTTTGGAGTTCTGCATCCCAAATCCCTCCTGGCTGTAGAAGGGATTTGGGAATCTAGTCCGAACCGCTCACCTGGAGTATAGAAAGGGATTTTTGGGAATTCTGGCTCCAGGATTTTTTCCAACCCCAGAAATTCCCAGATTCCCTGGATCTCTCTGGCCATCCAGGCGGCAGGATCTGAGCTGGAATCTCCTCCCAAAAAATCTCCAAAGTTTGGGTCTCCCGGGCCGCAGGGAAATCGGGAGCAGCTCGGATCCCAAGAATTCCTCCCTGCGGAGCCGTGCGGGCCTCGGGCCCGGATTCCTGAGCTGCTGAATTCCAGGAGCCGCCGGGCTGGCAGCGGCTCGGGATCGGGAGCGGGCCAGAGCCGCGGAGCCAAGGGACGTCACGGAGCCGGGAGCGCACGGAGCGCTGAGTTCATGGAGCAAAAATGTCCCGGAAAAAAATAATAAATCCAGCCTGGCCAGGATCACGCGGGCCGGGAATGAGCCGGGAAAAGGGGCAGGAGTGAGCCGAAAAGGGACATGGCAAAATGTCCTGGAAAAAATCCAGCCCGGGCCAGGATTCAGCGGGGCCGGAATGAGCCGGGAAAAAGGGACATGGAGCAAAAATGTCCTGGAAAAAAACAAATCCAGTCCTGGGACAGGATCATGCGGGGCCGGAATGAGCCGGAAAAGGGGCAGGAGGAGCCGGGAAAAGGACATGGAAAAAAATGTCCTGGAAAAATCCATCCCGGCTAATACTGCGGGGCCGGAATGAGCCGGGAAAAGGGCAGGAGCGAGCCGGAAAAGGGACATGGAAAAAATGTCCTGGAAAAAATTCCATCTCAGGCCAAGATCCAGCGGGGCCGGGAATGAGCTGGGAATGAGCCGGGAAAAGAGGGACATGGAGCAAAATGTCCCGGAAAACCAAAAATCCAGTCCGGGCCAGGATCCGGCGGGGGCCAGGAATGAGCCGAAAAGGGGCAGGAGCGAAGCCGGAAAAGGGACATGGAAAAAATGTCCCGGAAAAATCCATCCGGCTAAGATCCAGCGGGGCCGGAATGAGCCGAAAGGGGATATGAGCCGGAAAAGGAGACGGAAAAGGGGCAGGAGTGAGCCGGAAAAGGGACATGGAGCAAAATGTCCCGGAAAAAAATCCATCCTGGGCCAGGATCCAGCGGGGCCGGAATGAGCCGGGAAAAGGGGCAGGAGCCGAAAAAGAGCGGAAATGAGCCGATAAAGGGACAGGAGCCGGGAATGATCCAGAAGAAAGGGATGGGAACGAGCTGGGAATGAGCCGGGAAAGGGGGATGGGAACCGGAATGAGCCCGGAAAGGGGATAGGAATCGGCAATGAGCCGGGAAAGGGGGGCGGATCCCTCGGGGTGTGTGAGGTCAGGGAATGCTGCACCTCCCATGGAATTCCTTGGGAGTATTCTTGGAGAGATCCGGAGAGTTTTCCCTTTTTCCTGCTGTGCTGGGAAAGGGCTGAGCCCGGGGGGAGCAGCAGGAAAATGTTGGGAAAGGTTTGGAATGGTTGGAAAAGGCTGGGAAAGGCTCAGAAAAGTTGGGAAAAGGTTGGGAACAGGGACAGGAGTAAGGGGAACGGCATTAGGTTGGGATTTTTGGGAATACTGCCCTGGAAAGGGCTGGAATTCCGGGCTGGAATCTCCATTCCCAGCTGGAATTCCCATCCCTGTGGATGTGGGATGGGCTGGAATCACTTGGGGAAAAGAGGAAGGGAAAGGAAAAGGGAAAAGGGAAGGGAGAAGGCAAAGAGAAAAGAAGGAGAGAAAGGAAAGAGGGAAGGGAAAAGGAAAATTTAAAAGGTCAGCAGGAAAGGGAAAATAAAAAGGGAAATTGAAAAGGAAAAGAGAAAAGGAAAAGGAAAAGGAGAATGAAAAGGGTCAACGAGGAGGAAAGGAAGAGAAAAGGAAAATGAAGAGGGAAAATGAGAAGAAGAAGGGGAAAAGGGAACAGGAAAAGGAAAGGGAAGGAAGGGAGAAAGGAAAGGAAAAGGGGAAGAGAAAAGGAAAAGGAGAAAGGGAAGGGAAAGAGAAAGGGAAAGAGAAAGGTTGAAGGAAAGGAAAAGGAAAATGAAAAGAGAAAGCTGAAATGGAAAGGAGAAGGAAAAGGGAAAAGAAAAAAGGAGAAAGGAGAATGGAAAAGGGAAAATGAGAAAGGAAAAGGGAAAAGGAGGAAGGGGAAAAGGAGAAGGAAAGGGAAAAGAAAGGAAAGGAAATGAAGGAATTCCTCAAGGGTCTTGACCCACATTCCCAATTAATGACACAAATTCGGATTTAATTAATTCCCACATCAACAACATGAAATTCCAGCATGTGATTGATTATTCCCAAAAAATTCAGCCCAGCCCCCCCCACCCCACACTCCAGGAAATCAGTTCGGGAATTGAGTTCTGGGGATCAGTACCAGGATCAGTTCCAAGAAATCAGTTCTAGGATCAGTGCCAGGATTGGTTTTGGGATCAGTTCTGGGATCAATTCCAGGATCAGTTCCAGAATCAGGTCTAGGTTCACTCCAGGATCCGGCTCCAGGATCAGTTCCAAGAAATCAGTTCCAGGATCAGTCCTGGGATCAGTTCTGGGGATCAGTTCTGGGATCAATTCCAGAATAAGTTCTGGATCGTGCCGGAATCGGTTCTGGGATCAAGCGATTCCAAGCAGGAAATGGATCCAGAAATGGCTCTGGGAGGCCAAAAGTTCCATGAGCATCCACAGATCCCAGGACAGGAAGATTCGAGCGGATCCAGGAGATCCAGCTTCATGGCAGGTCAATCCGGGAGGGATTCCAAAGATTCCCGAAGGGATCCGAGAGATTCAAGTCCTCAGGGGCAGGGATTTCCAGGAATTCCTGAGTTTTCCTGGAGTGGATCTGAGAGAGCCGAGTCCACGAGGGGCAGGAATTCCCAAGAATTCCCAGAGTAGATCCAAGAGATCCAAGAGTTCCACAGGCAGGAATCCTGGGACAGGGATTCTTGGGTGGATCCGGGAGATCCAAATATTCCGTGATCCAGAATCCCAGGGCAGGAATTCCCGAGGATTCCTGGAGTGGATCCGAGAGATCCAAGTGTTCCACAGGCAGGAATTCCCAAGAATTCCCAGAGCAGATCCAAGAGATCCAAGTTCTGTGATCCCAAATCCTGGGGCAGGAATTCCCGAGGATTTCTGGGTGGATCCAAGAGTTCCATGAGGGGCAGGAATTCCCAGGATTCCCAGAGCAGATCCCAGAGATCCAAGTGTTCCACAGGCAGGAATCCTGGGCAGGATTCCCAGGAATTCCCAGAGCAGATCCAAGAGTTCCACAGGCAGGAATTCTGGGGCAGGGATTCTTGGGTGGATCCAAGAGATCCAAATATTCTGTGATCCAGAATCCTGAGGCAGGAATTCCTGAGGATGCCCAGAGCAGATCCCAGAGATCCAAGAGTTCACAGGCAGGAATCCTGGGACAGGAATTCCTGAGGATTCCCGGAGGAGATCTGAGAGATCTAAGTGTTCAGTGATCCAGAATTCCAGGACAGGAATTCCCAGGAGTGGATCCAAGAAATCCAAGTGTTCTTGTGATCTGCAATCCTGGGACAGGATTTCCTAAGGATTCCTGGGTGGATCTGAGAGATCCAAATCCATGAAGGGCAGGAATTCCCAAGGATTCCTGGAGCTGATCCAAGAGATCCAGGTGTTCAGTGATCCGGAATCCCAGGGCAGGAAATCCCAAGGATTTCTGGAGTAGATCCAAGAGATCCAAGTGTTCCATGAAGGGCAGGAATTCCCAAGGATTCCCAGAGCAGATCCAAGAGTTCCACAGGCAGGAATTCTGGGGCAGGAATTCCCGGAGCAGATCCAAGAGATCCAAGTGTTCAGTGATCCAGAATTCGGGACAGGAATTCCCAGAGTGAATTGAGAGATCCGAGTGTTCAGTGATCCGAATTCTGTGAGCAGATCCAAGAGATCCAAGTGTTCAGTGATCAGGAATTCCCAGGAATTCTCAGAGCAGATCCAAGAGATCCAAGTGTTCAGTGATCAGGAATTCCCAGGAATTCTCAGAGCAGATCCAAGAGATCCAAGTGTTCAGTGATCAGGAATTCCCAGGAATTCCCAGAGGAGATCCAAGAGATCCAAGTGTTCTGTGATCAGGAATTCCCAGGAATTCCCAGAGGAGATCCAAGAGATCCAAGTGTTCCGTGATCCGGAATTCCCAGGAATTCCCAGAGTGGCTCCTCTGTCCCTGGATATCCCGGAATTCCTGAGATCCTCTGAAATGTCGGTGCTCCTCCCGGCGGGATCGGGCAGGAAAAGGTCCCTGGATCCGGGAATCCGCTGTCCCCTGGAATTCCCGGCCGGAATTCCCGTCCTAGCTCCGGAGCTGGCCCGTCTTCCTGTCCCGGTCTTTGCTCTGGGGCGGGGAAAAGAGATTGGGTTGGACCTGGAATTCTCCCAGGGAATTCTCCTGGATCCCATTCCCAGTGCCACCAGTACAACCAGTACCACTCCTAATTCCCATCCCCGTTTTTTGGGATCCAGTTCCATTCCCACCCCCATCCCAGGCCTCTCTCCCGTTTTCCATTCCCGTTTTTTGGGATCCAATTCCTGCTTCATTCCTGTTTTTTTGGGATCCAGTTCCATCCCAGACCTCTCCCAATTCCCATCCTCATTTTTTGGGATCCAATTCCTGCTCCATTCCCGTTTTTTGGGATCCCATCCCACCCCCGTCCCCATTTTTTGGGACCCAATCCTTGCCCATCCCAAACCTCTCTCCTGTTTTCCATCCCTGTTCTTTGGGATCCAATTCCATCCCAGACCTCTCCTAATTCCCATCCCCTTTTTTGGGATCCAATTCCTGCCCCATCACCATTTTTTGGGATCCAATTCCACTCTCCATCCCCGCTTTTTGGGATCCAGCTCCATTCCCATCCCCATTTTTTTGGATCCTGTCCCGCCCCTCTCCCGTTTCCCATCCTGATTTTTTGGGATCCAATTCCTGCTCCATCCCCATTTTTTGGGATCCTGTCCCACCCCTCCCGGCCCCTCTCCTGTTTCCCATCCTGATTTTTTGGATCCGATTCCTGGTCTATCCCTGTTTTTGGGATCCAATTCCATCCCAGACGTCTCCTAATCCCCATCTCATTTTTGGGATCCAATTCCACCCCATCCCCATTTTTTGGGATCTAGCTCCATTCTCATCCTGATTTTTGGGATCCAATTCCTACTCCATCCCCGATTTTTGGGATCCAATTCCTGCTCCATCCCCGTTTTTTGGGATCTGATTCCATCCCAAACCTTTCCCATTTTCCATCCCCCTTTTTTGGGATCCGATTCCCGCCCCCGTCCCCGTTTTTGGGATCCAATTCCTTCTCCTTCCCCATTTTTGGGGATCCAGCTCCATTCCCATCCCTGTTTTTGGGATCCAATCCTGTCCCCTCCCCGGCCCTCTCCCATTTTCCATCCCCGTTTTTTATGATCCAATTCCTGCCCCATCCCCGTTTTTTGGGATCCGATTCCCAGCCCCGCCCCCCGTTTTTTGGGACCCCGCCCCGCCCCCTCTCCCCGCACGTGCGGCTCCGTCTCCCTTTGTTCCCGGGGGTGGGAGGGGAGGGAGCAGCGGGAATTCTGCTCCGCTTTCCCAGATGTTCAGTCCCCGGGAGCGCGGGGCCGTCTGGAGCGGAAACAGGGATTAGGGAAAATCCTGCCGAGCTGTTCCCTCTCACCTGGCAGCTGGAATTCGGGATCGGGGCAGGGAAGGGAGAGCCGGGAGGGCTCGGGGAGCTCCGGGATTTGGGAACCTCGGGGAATTCCTGCACCCTGCGCCTGAATTTGGGATTTTTCCATGGAAAACCTGGATGTGGGAAGCGGAAAAGTGGGAATGGCTGAGGAAATTATTTGGGAATTTCAGGGAATTCCTGCACCCTGCACCTGAATTTGGGATTTTTCCATGGAAAACCTGGATGTGGGAAGTGGAAGAAGTGGGAATGGCTGAGGAATTTGGATTTGGGAATTTCAGGAATTCCTGCTCCCTTGTGTTTTAAATCTGGGATTTTCCATGGAAAACTTGGATTGGGGCTGATCCTGAAGGGGAAAAGCAGGAATGGCTCAGGGAGATTCATGGGTTGGGAATTTCAGGAAATCCTGCTCCCTGTGCCTGAATTTGGGATTTTTCCATGAAAGACCTGGATGTGGGAAGTGGAAAAGTGGGAATGGCTGAGGGAATTATTTGGGAAATTCAGGAATTCCTGCTCCCCTGTGCCTGAATTTGGGATTTTCCATGAAAACCAGGATGTGGGAAGTGGAAAAGTGGGAATGGCTGAGGGAATTACGTTGGGAATTTTATGGAATTCCTGCCCTATGCCTAAATCCGGGATTTTTCCATGGAAAACTTGGATTGGGGCTGATCCCTGAAGGGGAAAAGCAGGAATGGCTCAGGGAGATTCCTGGAGTTGGGAATTTCAGGAATTCCTGCTCCCCTGTGACTGAATTTGGGATTTTCCATGAAAAACCTGGATGTGGGAAGGGAAAAGTGGGAATGGCTCAGGGAAGCTCCTGGCTCTGAGAGATTTGGGAACCTTTCCCAAATTCTCTCCTGGATTCTGAGGAAATTCCAGACAGGAATTCCTTTATCCCAATTTCCTCCTGGATCCTGAGGGATTCAAGAGGGGAAATTCCTTCATCTCTCCCAGTTCCCTCAATTTTGGGGATTCCCTCTCTCATTCCCTAAATCTTGGGATTTCCTCTCCTCTCCCAGTTCCTGGATTTTGGGATTTCTTTTCTTCCTTTTCCCTGGATTTTGGGATTCTCTTTCCCAATTCCCTGGATTTTGGGATTTTCCTCTCCTCTCCCAGTTCCCCTGGATTTTGGGATTCTCTCTCCTCTCCCAATTCCCTTGATCCCAAAATCCCTCCTGATCCCAATTCCCATGGGGAATTCCTTTATCCCAAATCCATGATGATTCCAAATTATCCCCAAATGATTTTTCATTCTCGGGATCATTGGGATGGGAAGAGGATTTTAGGGATAAATTTTTGGGGATTTTTGGAACAGGATAAGAACTTTAGGAATCTTTTGGGGCAGGAGGAGGATTTGAGGAGGATTTTTCGGGATTTTGGGATGGGAAGAGGATTTGAGGGAGGATTTGGGGATGTTTTGGGACAGGGGAGGATTTTAGGGAGGATTTTTCCATCCCTAATTCCAGTTCGAATTCCAGCCCTAATTCCATCCTTAATTCCAGCCCAAATTTCAGTTCCAATTCCAGCCCCAATTCCAGTTCTAATTCTGGTTCTAATTCCAGTCCCAATTCCTAATTCCAGCCCTAATTCCAGTTTTCCAATTCCATCCTTAATTCCAGTTCTAATTCCAGCCCCAACTCCATCCTTAATTCTAGTTTTCCAATTCCATCCCCTAATTCCAGATCTAATTCCAGCCCCAATTCCAGCTGTGATTGGATTTTTATAGGAATTTATTCCAAATTGAGGATGGAAATTGATTTGGATTGATGGAAAATTGTCCGTGGGAATTTGTAGGAATTGTAAATGAAGGATGAGGATTTATTGGGATTTATCCAAAATTAAGGATGAAAATTTTTAGAAATTGATCCAGAACCTGGGATGGGATTTATTTGGATTGATGGGAAATTAAGGATGGGATTTTATAGGAATCTATCCAGAATTAAGGATGGGGATTATTTGGATGGATAGGAAATTAAGGATGAGGATTTTGTAGGAATTGATCCAAAATTAAAAATGGGATTTTATAGGAATTGATCCAAAATGAAGGATGGGAATTATTTGGATTGATAGAAAATTAAGGATGGTATTTTATCAGGATTGATCCAAAATTAAGGATGGAAATTGATTTGGATTGATCCAAGATTGGTCATGGGAATTATTTGGATTGTTGGGAAATTAAGGATGGGATTTTATAGAGATTGATCCAAAATTAAGGATGGAAATTATTTGGATTGGTGGGAAATTAAGGATGAGGATTTGTAGGAATTGATCCAAAATTAAGGATGGAAATTTGTAGGAATTAATTGATCCAGAACCTGGGATGGGAATTATTGGAATTGATGGAAAATTTTATGGAATTGATCCAAAATTAAGGATGGGATTTTATTTGGATTGATCCAAAATTAAGGGTGGGGAGTTTGATGATCCCGAGGGTTTTCCATCCTACCCAACTGGGATGCCCTGTTGTTCCCAGGAATTTGGGGAAAATCCCAAAATCCCACAGGATTTTCCCTGTTCCACCTGCAGGAAATCCCAAAATCCAGGGAAAAGGAAGAAAAGGAAATCCTAAATTCCAGGAATCAAGGACATGGAGGAGAAGGAATCCCAAAATCCAGGGAATTGGGAGAGGGAATCCCAAAATCCAGGGAATCTCAGCCAGGGGCACTGGGATTGGGAACTGGGAGCACTGGGATTCCCTGTATGGAGTCACTGGGAGCACTGGGATCAGAGTTCCCATGGAATTCCATTAATTCTCCATGGGTTTCCCATGGAATTCCCGTGGATTTCTTATGGATTTCCCATGGAATTCCCATTAATTTCCTGTGGAATTTCCCATGGAATTCCCCTGGATTTCCTATGGAACTCCCATGGAATTTCCCCTGGATTCCCCATGGAATTTCCCCTGGATTTTCTATGGAATTTCCCATTAATTTCCTCTGGATTCCCCATGGAATTCCCATTAATTTCCTCTAGGATTTCCCTCAATTTCCTATGGAATTCCATGGATTTCCTATGGAATTTCCACGGATTTCCCATGGAATTTTCCGTGGATTTTGGAGCTGGCTGTGGCGGGCTCTGCTTCCCTTGGAATTCCCACTCATCCCAGTGATCCCGGGTGGATTCACACCAGGATAAACCCGGGAATAACTGGGATAAACTGGCAATAACTGGGATAAACCCAGGAATAACTGGGATAAACTGGGAATCGCCTTTTTTGGGAAGCCGGAGCTCCTGTGGTTGGGAATCGCCGGTTTTGGGAAGTGGCAAACTCCTGTTTGCTGGAATCGCCAATTTTTGGGAAACCCCACACAGGATCTCCTCATTCCCAGCCCAAATCCCAAATCTCAGGACCCCATTCCCAATCCCTATTCCTCTTTATCCCTGTGGGATTCATTCCCCAAATCCCAATCCTCGTTTATCCCGACATTCCCAAACCCCAGGACACAATTCTCCTTTATCCCCACGAGATTCATTCCCAAATCCTGGTCCCCATTCCCGATATCCCAGTCCCTGTTCCTTAAATCTCTGTGACATTCCCGGTATCCCAGTCCCCATTCCCTTCACTTCCATGGCATTCCTGGTATTGGAATTCCCGTTCCCAGTATCCCAGTTCCTCATTCTGGGATCCCTGTCCCCATTTCTTTCACTCTCATGACATTCCCGGTGTCCCAGTCTCCATTCCCAGTATCCCAGTCTCTATTCTCAAATCCCAATCCCTACTCCCTTCATTCCCACGACATTCCTGGTATCCCAGTCCCCATTCCCAGTATCCCGGTCTCCCAGTGCCCATTTCCTAAACCTCCATGACATTCCTGGTATCCCAATCCCCATTCCCACATCCCAGTCCCCATTCCCAGTATCTCGGTCCCCATTCCCTTCACTCCCAGGACATTCCCTGTATCCTGGTCTCTATTCCTGGTATCCCAATCCCCATTCCCTAAACCTCCACAACACTCCTGGTATCTGAATGACCATTCCGGTATCCCCATCTCCATTCCCTTCACTCCCCACGACTTTCCCACTATCCCAGTCCTCATTCCCAGTATCCCAGTCCCCAATCCCAGTCGCATTCACCATCCTCCGCTGGTTGCTGAGGCAGAAGGTGCAGATCTGCTACAGCTGAGCACCCCGGGACCCCTCATTCCCAATTCTCTTTATCCGGATCCCGATTCCGGGATCCCTGTCCCCATTTCTTTCACTCTCAGGACAATCCCGTTATCCCAGTCCCCATTCCTGTTATCCCTGTCCCCATTCCCTTCACTCTGACCCTATTTCCAGTATCCCAGTCCCCATTCCCGATATCCCAGTCCCACTCACCATCCTCCGCTGGTTGCTGAGGCAGAGGGTGCAGATCTGCCGCGGCTGAGCACCCCGGGATCCCCCATTCCCCATTCCCGGTATCCCGATATCCCAAACTCCATTCCCGGTGTCCCAGACTCACCATCCTCCGCTGGTTGCTGAGGCAGAAGGTGCAGATCTGCCGCGGCTGAGCACACCGGGATCCCCCAATCCCCCATTCCCCAGACCCCAGTTATCATTCCCGTTATCCCAGTCCCCGTTCCCCAGTCCCCACTCACCATCCTCCGCTGGTTGCTGAGGCAGAGGGTGCAGATCTGCTGCAGCTGAGCACCCGGGATCCCCCAATCCCCATTCCCCGGTATCCCGATATCCCAAACTCCATTCCCACTATCCCGGACTCACCATCCTCCGCTGGTTGCTGAGGCAGAAGGTGCAGATCTGTCGCGGCTGAGCACCCCGGGATCCCCCAATCCCCATTCCCGGTATCCCGATATCCCAAACTCCATTCCCACTGTCCCAGACTCACCATCCTCCGCTGGTTGCTGAGGCAGAAGGTGCAGATCTGCCGCGGCTGCCCGCTCTCCCCTCTCTCCCGGGGGCGACGCGGCCCTCCGGGTAGAAGGCGGCCGCCGCCCCGGCCCCGTGGCACGGCTGCCCGCTGCCGCCGGCCTCCCCAGCAGCAGCACGTTGCCCAGGTGCGAGATGTAGCTGGAGGCGAGGCGCAGCGTCTCGATCTTGGAGAGTTTCCTGTCGGCCGGCTCGGTGGGGATCAGCGTGCGCAGCGCCGTGAACGCCGTGTTCACCGAGTTGGTGCGGTCGCGCTCGCGGGCGTTGGCCGTGTAGCCGCTGCCGCGGCTCCTGGGACATCCTCCCGCGGCTCTTGCCGCTGCGCCGCTTGCCGCCCTTCATGCCGAACGCCGGCCCGTCCATGCGGAACGGCTTCTCCTCCGAGCCCGAGCTCTCGCTGTTCTCCTCGTCCTCGGACAGCGCGCTGATGTCCGGGTACAGGAATCGCCCCGGCGCCGAGCGCAGCATGGCGAAGGACATGCTGGGAAACCGGGAATGCCGCTGGAAAAGCGGGAATTACAGCTGGAAAAACCGGGAGTGACGCTGGAGAAACCGGGAGTGACGCTGGAAAAGCCGGGAATGCCGCTGGAAAAGCCGGGAATGCCGCTGGAAAACCGGGAGTGCCGCTGGAGAAACCGGGAGTGCCGCTGGAAAAGCCGGGAATGCCGCTGGAGAAACCAGGAATTGCCGCTGGAGAAACCAGAATGCCGCTGGAGAAATCAGAATGCTGCTGGAAAAGCCGGGAATTGCCGCTGGAAAACTGGGAATGCCGCTGGAAAAATCTGGATTTGCTGCTGGAAAAGCCGGGAGTGCCGCTGGAAAAGAGGGAATGCCGCTGGAGAAACAGGGAATGCCGCTGGAAAAGCCGGAATTGCCGCTTGAAAAGTGGGAATGCTCGCTGGAAAAAAGGGATGCTCAGCTCCAGCCGCTCATGGCTCTCATGATTTTATCCCGCTCTTATCCCGGGTTTTGGGGTTGTTATCCCGATATTTTTTGGGGTGTCGGAGATCTGTTCCCGGTTTTACGCCGGTGTTTTGATCGCGGGTTTAGCTCTGGTTTTTGTTGGTGGTTTGTTTTTTTTTTCGGGGGGTTAGATGCCGGTTCTGGGAGCTTTGCTCCCGGTTTATTCCCGGGTTATTCCCGGGTTATTCCCGGTTTTCGGGCTCGCCGCCGCTCCCGGCGCACGTGCGCGTCCTCCGGGAGCCGCGGGCTGGAGCTGCGGGATTTTTATAGCGGCGGGATGGGCGGCGCGGCCCCTCCTCCGGAGCCCTCGGAAAGGGGAGCCCCAGGCCCGGCCTACCTGAGCTCACCCTCGTCCAGCCCGGCTTAACCCCTTCCCCGCTTCTCCTTTCGCCCCAGACCTGTTTTCCTCATAAATTCCCTTTTTCCGATCCCAAAGCTCAGCGGAGCTGCCGGGGGGGAATTCTGGGATCCCTCTGGAATTTTTCCCCCCCGCTCAGGACCCGCCGCATTCCCGAAGAATTCGCCGCTGCTTTCCCGGTTTTCCCCAAAATTCTTTATCCCGATCCCAAAAATCAGCAGGAACTGCCGGGGACAGCGGGGAATATTCTCCCATCGCCGTTCCGGTGTCCCGCTGGATCTCCGAATCCCTGAGGATCCCGGAGGATTTTCCGTGCTGGCATTATCCCTGTCCCCCTCCTCTCGCATTCCCGCGGGATTCCGGCTGGGAATTGGGATCCATCCCAAAATCCCGGGGGCGGGAGGGAATCGGGAATTAACCCTTGAGGAGCCGCCGCTGGGGTTTGCTGGAATTCCAGGGGAGCCGGGATGGAGCTGGGGAATTCCAGAGGGTGTCAGGTATCCCGCTCCATGGGGTAGCTCCTGGGATTCTTTGGGAATTCTCTGCAGGAATTCCTTCCCAAAATCCCATAAACACCATTCCCTGGGTGCTGCACCCCAAACCCCACTGCACCTCTCCCACCAAAAAAAAAAGTTCCGGGATCTCCTGGGATTCCCAGCTAGATTCCCATCATCCATCCCATGAAATCCCGGGTAATCCCGGAGCCATCCCTAAACTCCAAAAAATCGGGAATGCCCTCATCTCGCTTATCCCACCCCCAAACTCCACGGGGTTATCCCACATCTCCCACCCCATGTGGAAAAACATTTCCACCTGGAAAAAAACCAAACAAACAAAACAAAAACAAAAAAAAAAAAACAAAAAAAAAAACAACTGGAATGGCGGTTTCTCCCTGAGTCTCTTTTTCCCCTTTTCCCCGAGTTTTCCTGAGCTCCCCCGCTTTTCCAGCGGCGCCTCCCAGGAGCTCCTCGCGGAGGTTCATTCCCGGCCGGAGCGCGGCACCTTCCGTGCGCTCCCGCACTTAATCCCCGTCTCGGCAGCTTCCGAAACCCAACCTCTATCATTCCTGGCTGCCCCTCTGGCAGCTCCTGGAGCCATCTGCTTTCGCTTAGCGCCGGGAGCGATCCCGCAGAACCCGTTCCGGCAGAATTCCCGGGAAAAGCGGCGCGGGCCGGGAGGGATCCCGGGCTGGGGAGGGGGTCTGAACCGAGGTGGGGCGCGGGAGGGGCGAAAATGTGGGGGTTGTGGTTAAAATTTGGGGATTGTGGTTAAAATGTGTGGGATCGCAGCCAGAATCTGTGGGACCGTGGCCAGAATTGATGGAATTGGAGCCAGGGACACGGAGATGGTCAGGGGCACAGGGAGTCTCAAAATCCCTGGAATTGCAGCCAGGGATGTGGAGATGATCCTGGTCGGAGTCTGGGGGTGCAGGGAGTCCCCAAAATCTGTGGGACCATGGCCAAAATCTGTGGGATCATGGCCAAAATCCATGGAATTGCAGCCAGGGACACGGAGATGGTCGGAGGCACAGGGAGTCTCAAAATCCCTGGAATTGCAGCCAGGGATGTAGAGATGATCCTGGTTGGAGTCTGGGGTGCAGGGAGTCCCAAAATCTGTGGGACCATGGCCAAAATCTGTGGGATCATGGTCAGAATCTGTGGGATCATGGCCAGAATTTATGGAATCACAGCCAGGGACACAGAGATGGTCGGGGCACTGGGAGTCTCAAAATCCCTGGAATTGCAGCCAAATCCTGGGATTGCAGCCAGGATGGAAATGATCTTGGTCGGAGTCTGGGGCGCAGGGAGTCCCAAAATCTCGTGGGATCATGGCCAAAATCTGTTGGATCACAGCCAGAATCTGTGGGATCGTGGCCAAAATTTGTGGAGTCGCATCCAGGGACACGGAGATGGTTGGGGAGCACAGGGAGTCTCAAAATTCCTGGAATTGCAGCTGAAATCCTTGGAATTGCAGTCAGGGATGTGGAGATGATCCTGGTTGGAGTCTGGGGCACAGGGAGTCCCAAAATCTGTGGGATCATGGCCAGAATTCTATGGAATCACAGCCAGGGACACGGAGATGGTCAGGGGCACAGGGAGTCTCAAAATCCGTGGAATTGCAGCTGAAATCCCTGGAATTGCAGCCAGGAATGTGGAGATGATCCTGGTTGGAGTCTGGGGCGCAGGGAGTCCCAAAATCTGTGGGATCATGGCCAAAATCTGTGGGATCATGGTCCAAAATCTGTGGGATCATGCGCTGGAATTGATGGAATCACAGCCAGGGACACGGAGATGGTCGGGGGCACAGGGAGTCTCAAAATCTGTGGAATTGCAGCTGAAATCCTTGGAATTGCAGCCAGGGATGTGGAGATGATCCTGGTCGAGTCTGAAGTGCAGGGAGTCCCCAAAATCTGTTGGATCACAGCCAGAATCTGTTGGATCACAGCCAGAATCTGTGGGATCGTGGCCAAAATTTGTGGAATCACATCCAGGGACACGGAGATGGTCGGGTGCACAGGGAGTCTCAAAATCCCCTGGAATTGCAGCCAGGGATGTGGAGATGATCCTGGTCGGAGTCTGGGGGTACAGGAGTCCCCAAAATCTGTGGGATTGTGGCCAGGATCTGTGGGATTGCAGCCAAAATCCATGGAATCGCAGCCAGGGACACAGAGATGGTCGGAGGTACTGGGAGTCTCAAAATCCCTGGAATTGCAGCCAGGGATAAAGAGATGATTGTGGTCGGAGTCTGGGGGCACAGGAGTCCCAAAATTTGTGGGATCACAGCCAAAATCTGTGGGATCATGGCCAGAATTTATGGAATCGCAGCCAGGGACACAGAGATGGTCGGGGCACAGGGAGTCTCAAAATCTCAAAATCCCTGGAATTGCAGCCGAAATCCTTGGAATTGCAGGCAGGGATGTGGAGATGATCCTGGTCAGAGTCTGGGGGCACAGGGAGTCCCAAAATCCTTGGGATTGCAGCCAGGGATTGAGGGCACAGGAAATTCTGCCCCTTCCCACTTTTGGATCGGCTCCAAGGATTCCCTGGAATTCCCTCACTCTTTTCTCAGGAATTTCTTCTACCCTTTTCCCCAGATATTCCCAGGAATTCCCTGGAATTCCCTCACCCTTTTCCTGGAGATTCCCTGGAATTTCTCCAAGGATTCCCTGAAATTCCGTCACCCTTTACCCTGAAATTCCCTCACCCTTTTCCTGGAATTCCTGAAATTCCCTCACCCTTTTCCCCAGGGGTCCCAAAATTCCTTCACCCTTTTCCTCTGGAATTCCATGGAATTCCCTCACCTTTCTCCAAGGATTTCTTGGAATTCCCTCACTCTCTTCTCAGGAATTCCCTCGACTCCTTTCCCCAGGATTCCTTGGAATTCCCTAACCCTTTTCCCTGGAATTTTTCTGGAATTCCCTCACCCTTTTCCCGGGATTCCTTGGAATTCCCTCACCCTTTTCTTTGAGGATTCCTGGAATTCCCTCACTTTCTCCAGAGATTCCTGGAATTCCTGACCCTTTTCCCCAGGGATTCCCTGGAATTCCCTGACCCTTTTCCATAGGGGATTCCTGGAATTCCCTGACCCTTTCCTCAGGGATTCCTGGAATTCCTGACCCTTTCCTGAAGGATTCCTGGAATTCTCCTTCCAGGGAATTCTCTGGAATTCTCTCAGCCTTTTCCCCCAGGGATTCGCTGGAATTCCCTGACCCTTTCCCCTGGAATTCCCTGGGATTCCCTGACCCTTTCCCCTGGAATTCCCAGGATTTCTCTGGAATTCTCTCATCCTTTTCCCTGGAATTCCTGGGATTCCCTGACCCTTTCTCCCGGAATTCCTGGAACTCCCTGACCCTTTTCCCCTGGAATTCCCTAGAACTCCCTGACCCTTTTCCCTGGAATTCCTGGGACTCCTGACCCTTTTCCCTGTTTTCCCCAGGACATCCGGAACACGGTGAGGAACATTCCCATGGAGTGGTACCAGGATTTCCCGCCACGTCGGCTTCGACCTGGACGGGAAGAGGATCTACAAACCCCTGCGGAACAGGGCGAAGCTGGACCTGTTCCTGGAGAAGATGGAAAACCGGAATACTGGTGAGGAATTCCTGGGAAAACCTCGGGATAGCAGGAGCTGCCTCCTGAGCCTGAGCATCCCAAAGCATTCCGGGATTTCCTGGGTTTTGTGGGATTTTTGCGGGTTTGGTGCTCAGATTCCTGGGATTTGGAGTTCTGGAGCTTTCCTGAGGTTTGCCTGAAGGTGATTCCCAAAATCCCTCTGCATCCCTGTCCTCATTCCAAAATCCCTCTGCATCCCTGTCCCATATCCCAAAATCCCTCTGCATCCCTGTCCCATATCCCAAAATCCCTCTGCATCCCTGTCCTCATCCCAAAATCCTGGTCCCATATCCCAGGAATTCCTGTGTCCATCCCAGGAATCCCTCTGAATCCCTGTCCCACATCCCAAAAACCCCTCTGCATCCCTCTCCTCATCCCAAAATCCCTCTGCATCATCCCAAAAATCCCTCTGCATCCCTCTCCTCATCCCAAAATCCCTCTGCATCCCTGTCCCACATCCCAAAAATCCTCTGCATCATCCCAAAAATCCCTCTGCATCCCTCTCCTCATCCCAAAAATCTCTCTGCATCCCTGTCCCATATCCCAAAATCCCTCTGCATGCCTGTCCCACATCCCAAAAATCCCTCTGCATCCCTGTCCTCATCCCAAAATCCCTCTGCATCCCTCTCCTCATCCCAAAAATCCTGGTCCCATATCCCAGGAATTCCTGTGTCCATCCCTGGAATCCCTCTGAATCCCTGTCCCACATCCCAAAAATCCCTCTGCATCCCTGTCCACATCCCAAAAATCCCTCTGCATCCCTGTCCTCATCCCAAAATCCCTCTGCATCATCCCAAAATCCCTCTGCATCCCTCTCCTCATCCCAAAATCTCTCTGCATCCCTCTCCTCATCCCAAAAATCCCTCTGCATCATCCCAAAAACCCCTCTGCATCCCTGTCCTCATCCCAAAAACCCCTCTGCATCCCTCTCCTCATCCCAAAATCTCTCTCGCATCCCTGTCCCCATTCCAAAATCCCTCTGCATCCCTGTCCCATATCCCAAAAATCCCTCTGCATCCCTGTCCTCATCCCTAAAATCCTGGTCCCATATCCCAGGAATTCCTGTGTTCATCCCAGGAATCCCTCTGAATCCCTGTCCACATCCCAAAACCCTCTGCATCCCTCTCCTCATCCCAAAATCTCTCTGCATGCCTGTCCCACATCCCAAAATCCTCTGCATCCCTCCCCTCATCCCAAAAATCCTCTGCATCCCTGTCCCATATCCCAAAAATCCCTCTGCATCATCCCAAAATCCTTCTGCATCCCTGTCCCATATCCCAAAAATCCCTCTGCATCCCTGTCCCATATCCCAAAAATCCCTCTGCATCCCTGTCCCATATCCCAAAAATCCCTCTGCATCCCTCTCCTCATCCCAAAATCCCTCTGCATCCCTCTCCTCATCCCAAAATCCGGTTCCATATCCAGGAATTCCTGTGTCCATCCAGGAATCCCTCTGAATCCCTGTCCCATATCCCAAAATCCCTCTGCATCATCCCAAAAATCCCTCTGCATCCCTCTCCTCATCCCAAAATCCCTCTGCATCCCTCTCCTCATCCCAAAATCCTCATCCCATATCCCAGGAATTCCTGTGTCCATCCAGGAATCCCTCTGAATCCCTGTCCCACATCCCAAAATCCCTCTGCATCATCCCAAAATCCCTCTGCCTCCCTCCCCTCATCCCAAAAATCCCTCTGCATCCCTGTCCCATATCCCAAAAATCCTCTGCATGCCTGTCCACATCCCAAAATCCCTCTGCATCATCCCAAAAATCCCTCTGCCTCCCTCCCTCATCCCAAAATCCCTCTGCATCCCTGTCCCATATCCCAAAAATCCTTCTGCATCCCTGTCCCATATCCCAAAATCCCTCTGCATCCCTCTCCTCATCCCAAAAATCCTGGTCCCATATCCCAGGAATTCCTGTGTCCATCCATGAATCCTCTGCATCCCTGTCCTCATCCCAAAATCTCTCTGCATGCCTGTCCACATCCCAAAAATCTCTCTGCATCCCTCTCCTCATCCCAAAATCCCTCTGCATCCCTGTCCTCATCCCAAAATCCCTCTGCACCCCTGTCCCATATCCCAAAAATCCTTCTGCATCCCTGTCCCATATCCCAAAATCCCTCTGCATCATCCCAAAAATCCTCTGCATCCCTCTCCTCATCCCAAAATCCTTCTGCATCCCTGTCCCCATTACAAAATCCTCTGCATCCCTCTCCTCATCCCAAAAATCCGGTCCCATATCCCAAGAATTCCCATGTCCATCCCGGGAATCCCTCTGCATCCTGGGAATCCTGTCTGTGCTGGGAATCCCAGCGTCCATCCCTGTGTCCGTGTGTCCATCTGCCCATCCCTGTGTCCATCCCGTGTCCGTGTGTCTGTCGTGTGTCTGTCTGTCTGTGTGTCCATCCCTGTCCAGGCGGACGGTGCAGGACAGGCTGATGGAGTGCCAATGTCTGTCTGTCCGTGTGTCTGTCTGTGTGTCCATGTGTCCATCCCGTGTCCGTGTGTCCATCTGTCCGTGTGTCCATCTGTCCGTGTGTCCATCTGTCCATGTGTCCCGCAGGCGCACGGTGCAGGACAGACAGACGGCGCCGATGTCCGTCTGTCCATCTGTCCATGTGTCCTTCTGTCTGTGTGTCCATGTGTCCATCCCGTGTCCGTGTGTCCATCTGTCCGTGTGTCCATCTGTCCGTGTGTCCATCTGTCCATGTGTCCTTCTGTCTGTATGTCCGTGTGTCCATCCCGTGTCCGTGTGTCCATCCCGTGTCCGTGTGTCCATCTGTCCCTGTGTCCATCCCGTGTCCGTGTGTCCATCTGTCCGTGTGTCCGCGGGCGCGGTGCGGGACAGACAGGCGAGGCGCCGATTTCCGTCTGTCCGTGTGTCCATCCCTGTGTCCATCTGTCCATCTGTCCGTGTGTCCATCCCGTGTCCGTCTGTCCGTCTGTCCGTGTGTCCATCCCGTGTCCGTGTGTCCATCCCGTGTCCG
The DNA here is from genome assembly GCA_034336685.1 of Luscinia luscinia. Lineage (NCBI taxonomy): Eukaryota > Metazoa > Chordata > Aves > Passeriformes > Muscicapidae > Luscinia > Luscinia luscinia. The sequence continues at coordinate 51,899 of JAKWBO010000237.1, read as the reverse complement.
TGTGTCCATCTGTCCGTCTGTCCACGCAGGCGCACGGTGCAGGACAGACAGACGGGCGCCGATGTCCGTCTGTCCGAGGAGCAGCTGGAGCTGGTGCAGCGCCTGCAGCGGGGCAGTTCGGGGGCGTCAACTTCGACCCCCTCTACGAGGTGACGGCGATTCCCGACCGGAGCGGGGCGAATTCGACGGGAATGACCCAGGGGAGCCCCAGGGTGGAATTCCCATCGGAATGTGGGAGAGAATGTCCCAGGGACAGAATTCCCACTGGGAATGCAGGAGAGGAAGGTCCTAGGGAGGAATTCCCATTGGGAATGTGGGAGGGGAAGGTCCCAGGACAGAATTCCCACTGGGAATGCAGGAGAGGGAGATCCCAGGGATGGAATTCCATTGGGAATGTGGGAGGAAGGTCCAGACAGAATTCCCACTGGGAATGTTGAGGGACACCTTGGGATGGAATTGCCACTGGGAATGTGCAAGGGACATCCTGGGGAGGAATTCCCATTGGGAATGTGGGAGGGAATGTCCCAGGGACAGAATTCCCACTGGGAATGCAGGAGAGGAAGGTCCCAGGGATGGAATTCCCATTGGGAATGTGGGAGGGAATGGTCCCAGGGACAGAATTCCCACCGGGAATGCTGAAAAGGGAGTCCCTGGGGATAGAATTCCCATTGGGAATGTGGGAGAGGGGAGGCTCCAGGAGTTGAATTCCCATTGGGAATAATGAAGGGGGAGGCTCCAGGGCTGGAATTCCCACTGGGAATGCCCAAGGGGCAGCCCCAAGGATGGAATTTCCACTGGGAATGCTGAAGGTGGAGGCCCCAGGGATGGAATTCCTGTGGGAATGCTGGAAGGGGAGGACCCGGGGGGGAATTCCCATTGGGAATGCAGGAGGGGCAGCTCCAGGGACAGAATTCCCACTGGGAATGCCCAAGGGGAGGTCCCAGGGATGAAAGTCCCATTTGGAATGCTGAAAGGAGCAGCCCCAGGGTCGAATTCCCTTTGGGAATGTGGGAGGGGAAGTGCCAGGGCTGGAATTCCCACTGGAAATGCTGGAAGGGGAGGCTCCAGGGACAGAATTCCCACCAGGAATGCCCAAGGGAGGCTCCAGGGCTGGAATTCCCACTGGGAATGTGGGAGGGAATGGTCCCAGGAGCAGAATTCCTGCTGGGAATGCCCCAGGGGAGGTTTCAGGAACAGAATTCCCATTGGGAATGCCCCAGGGGAGGCTCCAGGGATGGAATTCCCACTGGGAATGTGGGAGAAGAGGCTCCAGGGACGGAATTCCCGTGGGAGGGGGGGCTGGGGGCTGAGCATTCCCTGTTTTCCAGCCGTCCGTGGATTTCTTCAGCCACGAGGTGCGGATCCACCCGGTGACCAACCGGCCCCAGGACAAACGGAGCTTCATCCCCTCCCTGGTGGAGAAGGAGAAGGTGACGGGAATTCCAGGGGGATCCTGATGGGATGGGGAGGGTGGGAAAGATCCCAGTGGGCTGAGGGGCTTGGAAAAAAATCCAGATGGGATGGGGAGGGTGGAAAAAAAATCCAGGTGGGGTGAGGAGGGTGGAAAAAAAAAATGCAGGTGGGATGAGGAGGGTGGAAAAAAAATCCAGGTGGGATATGGAGGATGGAAAAAGATCCAGGTGGAATAGGGAGGATGGAATGCTGCAGGTGGGATGGGGAGGATGGAAAAAATCCAAATGGGATGGGGAGGATGGAATGATCCAAGTGGGATGGGGAGGATGGAAAAGATCCAGGTGGGATGGGGAGGATGGAAAAAGATTCAAGTGGGATGGGGAGGATGGAATGATGCAGGTGGGATGGGAAGGGTGGAAAAAGATCTAGGTGGGATGGGAGGATGAAAAAAAATCCTGGTGGGATGGGGAGGGTGGAAAAAAATCCAGGTGGGATGGGAAGGTTGGAAAAAATCCAAATGGGATGGGGAGGATAGAAGGAATCCAGGTGGGATGGGGAGGATGGAAAAAGATTCAGGTAGGATGGGGAGGATGGAAAAAATCCAGGTGGGATGGGGAGGATGAAATGATCCAGGTGGGATGGGGAGGATGAAATGATCCAGGTGGGATCAAGAGGTTGAAATATCTGGGGGGATTGGGAAGATCCAGGTGGGATGGGGAGAAAGGAAGAGCTGAAGAAGGTGGAAAAATCCAAATGGATTGAGAGGATTGGAAAGATCCTGGTGGGATGAGAAGGGTGGAAAAGCTGAGGAGGGTAGAAGGATCCCAATGGGATTTGGAGGGTGGAAAATTTGAGGAGAGTGGGAAGATCCTGGTGGGATGGAAAGGATGGAAAGATCCCAATGGGATGGAAAGATCCCGGTGGGATGGAAAGATCCCAATGGGATGGAAAGATCCTGGTGGGATGGAGAGGATGGAAAAGATCCCAATGGGATGGAAAGATCCCAATGGTTTGAGGGGATTGGAAAGATCCAGGTGGGATGGAGAGGATGGCAAAGCTGAGGAGGGTGGAGAAGTTGGAAAGGATGGAAAATCCCAATGGATTGAGAGGATTGGAAAAATCCTGGTGGGATGAAGATGGAAAAGCTGAGGAGAATTGGAAAAACTGAGGAAGATGGGAAGATCCAGGTGGGATGAAGGTCGGAAAATCTGAGGAGTGGAAAAACTCCATTGGGATGAGAAGGAAGGAAGGAAAACTCCCCAAATCCCAAAATCTCCCATCCCAAACCCCGGGAATTCCCCACAGGTGTCCAAGCTGGTCCACGCCATCAAGATGGGCTGGATCCAGCCCCGGAAGCCCAAGGAGAACGTTCCCACTTTTTACGACCTGTGGGCCCGGGAGGATCCCAACTCCATCCTGGGCAGGCACAAGATGCACGTCCCCGCGCCCAAGCTGCCGCTGCCGGGCCACGAGGAGTCCTACAACCCGCCCCCGGAGTTCCTGCCCAGCCCCGAGGAGGTGGGAACGCCGGGGCAGGCTCCAGGGAGGGCATCTGGGGGATCAGGCTCAGTCTGGAAGGGGTTTTCCAAAAATTTGGGGGGTGGTTCATGCCTGGGAGAACGGGAATTTTTGGTGCCTGTGGGATAAAGGGAGATTCGGGATGGGATGGGGATGGAGAGATGCCAATGGGATGGGGATGGAGAGATCCCAGTGGGATAAGGAGAATGGGAAAGATCTCACTGGGATAGGAGTGGAGAGATCCCAATGGGATCCCATTGTCCCATTCCCATTCCATTCCTATTATCCCATTCCCATTGTCCTATTCTCATTTTTCACAATCCCATTCCCTTTTTTCCCCATATCCTTTTTTCCCATCCCCTTCCCATTATCCCATTCCCATCTCATCCCCATTTTTTCCATTCTGATTTACCCATTCCCATCTCCATTTTCCCCATTCCCATATCCCATTCCCATATCCTATTCCTATTCCATCCCCATTCCCTTCTCATTATCCCATTACCATTTTTCCCATCCCCATTATCCCATTATCCCATTCCTATATCCCATTTCCATTTCCATCCCATTTTCCCATCCCCATCCCATTATTCACATTCCATCTCATCCTCATTACCATTTCCATTTTTCCCATTCCTATTATCCCATTCCCATATCCCAATCCCATTCCATCCCATTCCATCCCATTCCCCCTTCCCCACATTCCCATTCCCATTATCCCAATCGCATTCCATCCCATTCCCATTTTTCCCATCCCCATTTTTTCCATTCCCATTATCCCATCCCCATTTTTCCCATTTCCATTCCCATTATCCCATTCCCATATCCCATTCCCATCTCATTCCCATTTATCCCATTCCCATCCCCATTATCACATTATCCCATTCCCATTGTCCCATCCCCATTCCATATCCCATTCCCATTCTATCCCACCCTCATTCCCATTTCCATTTTACCCATCCCATTCCCATATCCCATTCCCATCTCATCCCCATTTCCCTATTCCCATTGTCCCCATTCCCATTGTCCCCATCCCCATTTTTTTCCATCCTCATATTCTCATTCCCATTTTTCGCGATTCCCGCTTTTTCCCATTCCCATCCCCATCCCCATTCCCATTCCCATTCCCATTCCCCCTTCCCCATATTCTCATTCCCATTATCTCATTCCCATTATCCCATCCCATTATCCCATTTTCCCTTTATCCCATTTTTCCCATTCCCATTTTTCCCATCCCTATTTTTCCCATTCCCATTCCCCTTCCCCATATTCTCATTCCCATTATCCCATGCCCATTATCCCATTTTCCCTTTTTTATCCCATTTTTCCCATTCCCATTTTTCCCATCCCCGTTTTCCCATTCCCATTTCCCCATCCCCATTCCCATCCCCATTATGCCATTATCCCATTCCCATTCCTCCTTCCCCATATTCTCACCCAATTATCCCATTATTCCCATTATCCCATTTTCCCTTTATCCCATTTTTCCCATTCCCATTCCCCTTCCCCATATTCTCACTCCCATTATCCCATTATTCCCATTATCCCATTTTCCCCTTTATCCCATTTTTCCCATTCCCATTTCCCCATTCCCATTCCCCCTTCCCCATATTCTCATTCCCATTGTCCATTCCTATTACCCCATTTTCCCTTTATCCCATTTTTCCCATTCCCATTTTTCCCATCCCTATTTTTCCCATTCCCATTCCTCCTTCCCCATATTCTCATTCCCATTATCCCATGCCCATTATCCCATTTTCCCCTTTATCCCATTTTTTCCCATTCGCATTTTTTCCCATCCCCGTTTTCCCATTCCCATTTCCCCATCCCCATTCCCATCCCCATTATGCCATTATCCCATTCCCATTCCTCCTTCCCCATATTCTCACTCCCATTATCCCATTCCCATTATCCCATTTTCCCTTTATCCCATTTTTCCCATTCCCATTCCCCCTTCCCCATATTCTCACTCCCATTATCCCATTCCCATTATCCCACTTTCCCCTTTATCCCATTTTTCCCATTCCCATTTCCCCATTCCCATTCCCTCTTCCCCATTATCCCATTCCCATTATCCCATTTCCCCATTATCCCACTTTCCCCTTTATCCCATTTTTCCCATTCCCATTCCTGTTATCCTGTTTTCCCCTTTATCCCATTTCCCCATTCCCATTCCCTCTTCCCCATATTCTCACTCCCATTATCCCATTCCCATTATCCCGTTTTCCCCTTTATCCCATTTCCCCATCCCCATTCCCGTTTCTCCCGCCCACATTCCCGGAATTCCCGCAGAAGCTGGCTCTGGGAGCAGTAGGATCCGGCCGAGCGCCGCCTGAACTTCCTCCTGCAGAAATTCCGGAGCCTCCGCTGCTCGCTTCCCGCCCTACTCCCGCTTCATCCACGAGCGCCTGAAGCGCTGCTCTCGACCTCTACCTGTGCTCCCCCGCCAGCGCAAAATGCGGGTGGGCATCCCCAAAATCCCGGGGGAAAAACGGGAATGCCGGCCCAGCGTCCCCTCCCCCGCTGGGGATCCCCGGCCCGAGCTGGGAGGGGTTTTGGGAACAGTTTGGATTTGGGATCTGATCCCTGGGGATGAGCAGCTGCTTGTGGGGAGGATTCCCTGACCCCAGAGGATTCCCTGATCCCAGATTTCCCCTGATGCCAGATTCCCTGATCCCAGATTTCCCAATTCTTGGGGATGAGCAGCTGCTTCTGGTAGGAATTCACTAATCCCAGATTCCCCTGGATTCCCAGCCAGAGATGGGAGTGGTTTTCCAGGGAAGCTCCAAGGATTTTGGGAGTGGTTCGTCTCTGGGATCTGATCCCAGATTTCCTGATTTCTAGGGATGAGTTGCTGCTCCTGGGAGGAATTCCCTGATCCCTGATTCCCCTGATCCCAGATTCCCCTGATCCTGGATTTCCTGATCCCTAGGGATGAGCCACTGCTCCAAAGAGGAATTCCTGATCCCAGATTCCCCCTGATTCCTGGCCTGAGCTGGGAGTGGTTTTCCCAGGGATTTTGGGAGCAGTTTGGATTTAACATCGTCTCTGGGATCTGATCCCAGATTTCCTGATTTCTAGGGATAAGCTGCTGCTCCTGGGAGGAATTCCCTGATCCCAGATTTCCCCTGATCCCAGATTCCCCTGATCCCAGATTTCCTGATCCGTGAGGATGAGCAACTGCTTGTGGGGAGGATTCCCTGATCCCAGAGGATCCCCTGATCCCAGAGGGTTCCCTAATCCCAGATTTCCTGATCCCTAGGGATGAGCAGCTGCTCCTGGGAGGAATTCCCTGATCCCAGAGGATTCCCTGATCCCTGAGAATTCCCTGATCCCAGATTTCCCCTGATCTGAGATTTCCTGATCCCCAGGGATGAGCAGGTGCTCCTGGAGGGGATTCCCTGATCCCAGAGGGTTCCCTGATCCCAGAGGATTCCCTGATCCCAGATTCCCCCTGATTCCCAGCCAGAACTGGAAGTGGTTTTCCAGGGAAATTCTGGGAGCAGTTTGGATTTGGGGTCGTTTCCATCCCGCAGGTCAACGTGGATCCTGAGGATCTCATTCCCAAACTTCCCCGGCCGCGGGATCTGCAGCCCTTCCCGACCACACAGGCCCTGGTGAGGGATTTTTGGGAATATTCGCCTGGAGTTGATGGAATTTCGGGATTTTGGGGAAACAGGGAAGGGGGATGAGGCCGAGGATTCCGGGGAGAAGCTGGGAAAAGGGGCTGATCCCAGCTGGAATTCCTGGGAAATTTTTCCAGGTTTCCCTGGAAAAATGGAGCTGGGGAGAGTCCCCCTGCTCCAGAATTCCTGAGATTCCTGGGAATGGCTCCAGAGAATTCCTGGGAGTGCTGAGGGAGCTGGGGGGGCTGATCCTAGAGAAAACTGGGATTGGAAGGATCCAGGGTGGGAATTTGGGATCTGCTCCCAAGGAATGGAGACAGGAGCAGAGGGAACAGCCTGGGGTTGGGATTTTTGGGAATATTCCCCTGGAAAGGGCTGGAATTCCCAGCTGGAATCACCATTCCCAGATAGAATTCCCATGCCTGTGGATGTGACTGGGCTGGAATCCCCATGCCCAGCTGAAATCCCCATTCCCAGCTGGAATCCCCATTCCCAGCTGGAATTCCCTTTCCCAGCTGGAATTCCCATCCCTGTGGATGTGGGATGAGCTGGAATCCTCCTTCCCAGCTGGAATTCCCATCCCTGTGGATGTGGCCAGGCTGAAATCCCCATTCCCAGCTGGAATCCCCATTCCCAGCTGGAATTCCGGGCTGGAATCCCCATTCCCAGCTGGAATCCCCATTCCCAGCTGGAATTCCAGGCTGGAATCCCCATTCCCAGCTGGAATCCCCATTCCCAGCTGGAATTCCAGGTTGGAATCCCCATTCCCAGCTGGAATTCCAGGCTGGAATCCCCATTCCCAGCTGGAATCCCCATTCCCAGCTGGAATTCCCACTCCTGTGGATATGGGATGTGGATGTGGCCGTGCTCCCCCCACATCCCAAATTCCCAGTTCCTCCCCTCCCGAGGATCCGGGGGCGGCTCCCATCGGGGTGGATTTGGGATTCTCCCTGATTCCCGGGTTTCTGGGATTTTCCCAGGTTTACCGCGGCCACTCGGGCCTGGTGCGGACCCTGAGCGCATGCCCCGGGCGGCAGTGGTTGGTGTCAGGTACGGATCCGGCCTGGGGATCGGAATTCCCGGGATAAATCCCACGGAGCTGCTCCGGGGCCGGCACCGGATTGGGAATTCCCTCCTGGGAAATCCCAACCTCCGGCTCCGGGGCGGGATCCCGGGATTAACCTCATCCTGGAAAACTCCAGAGCTCTTCCAGCTGCTCCGGGGTCCCAATCCCATTCCCATTATCCCATTCCTGTTCCCATTATCCCAATCTCATTACCCAATCCCATTACCCCATTCCCATTAACCCAATCCCATTCCCATTATCCCATTCCTGTTCCCATTATCCCAATCCCATTACCCAATCCCATTATCCCATTCCCATTAACCCAATCCCATTCCCGTTATCCCATTCCTGTTCCCATTATCCCAATCCCATTCCCATTCCCAACCCAATTTTTCCCATTCCCATCCCATTCCAGGGAATCCCATTATCCCATTTCCATTATCCCAATCCCATTCCCATTCTTCCATTCCCATTCCCAACCCAATTTTTCCCATTCCCATCCCATTCCAGGGAATCCCATTATCCCATTTCCATTATCCCAATCCCATTATCCCAGTCCCATTATCCCTATCCCATTCTCATCTCATTCCCATTATCCCGTTCCCAATTCCATTATCCCAATCCCATTGCCATCATCCCAATCCCATTATCCCATTATCCCATTCCCATCATTCCAATTCCTTTATCCCATTATCCCATTCCCGTTGTCCCAATCCCATTCCTGGTAATCCAAATCCCATTCCCATTTTCCCAATCCCATTATCCCAATCCCATTATCCCATTCCCTTTATCCCAATCCCATGATCCCAATCTCATTCCATTCCTATTATCCCATTCCCAATCTCATTCCCAGGAATCCCATTATCCCATTATCCCAATCCCATTATCCCATTCCTCATTATCCCGCTGTTATCCCGCTGTTATCCCATCATCCCATTTTTTCCCATTACCCCATTCCCATATTCCATCCCCATTTTTCCTATTCCCATTCCCATCCTCATTCCTATCCCATTATCCCATTCCCCTTATCCTTTTATCCCATTATCCCATTTTTCCCATTCCCTTTTTTCCCATTCGCATCCCCATCCCATTATTCCGTTCCCACATCCCATTCCCATTCATATCCCATTTTTCCCATTCCCATTCCAATCCCATTTTCATTATCCCATTATCTCATTTCCATTATCCCATTATCCCATTCCCATCCTGTTATTCCCATTCCCATATCCCATATAGCATTCCCATTTTCCCATTATCCCACTATCCCATTATCCCATTATTCCATTATCCCATTATCCCATTCCCATATTCCATCCCCATTTTTCCCATTCCCATCTCTATCCCATTATCCCACTGTTATCCCACATTATCCCATTGGTATCCCATTGTTTTCCCGCTGTTTTCCCACATTATCCCATTGTTATCCCACATTATCCCATTGTTATCCCATTGGTATCCCATTGTTTTCCCGCTGTTATCCCATTGTTATCCCACATTATCCCATTGTTATCCTGCTGTTTTACCACTGTTATCCCGCTGTTTTCCCGCTGTTATCCCATTGTTTTCCCGCTGTTTTCTCGCTGTTATCCCACTGTTATCCCGCTGTTTTCCCGCTGTTATCCCATTGTTTTCCCGCTGTTTTCTCGCTCTTATCCCACTGTTTTCCTGCTGTTTTCCCGCTGTTATCCCATTGTTTTCCCGCTGTTCTCCGTTCCCTCCCCAGGCTCCGACGACGGCTCGGTGCGGTTCTGGGAGGTGAGCACCGCGCGCTGTCTCCGCACCGTTCCCGTCGGATCCGTGGTCAAGAGCGTGGCCTGGAACCCCAACCCCAGCATCTGCCTGGTGGCCGTGGCCGTGTGAGTCCCTGCACTCTGTCCTTCCCTCCCTCCTTCCCTCCCTCCCTCCCCAGGCAGCATTCCCGCTTTTCCTGCGCCCTTCCCGGCAGATCCCGGATCCCTGATGGGGTTCATTCCGTGCCTGGAGATCGCAGTGATCCCTGATCCTCATCCTCATCCTGATCCCCATCCTGATCCTGACTCTGATCCTCATCCCCATCCCCATCCTGGTCCTAATACCCAGGCCAATCCTGATACCAATCCCAATCCTGATCTCCATCCCAATCCAAATCCTGATCCTGATCCCCATTCCGATCCTGATTCTGATCCCCATCCCCATCCTGGTCCTGATCCTGATCCCAATCTCAATCCTGATCCCTAGTACTGATCCTGATCCCAATTCTGATTCCCATCCTGATCCCCAATCCTTATCCCCATCCTGATCCTGACCCTGATCCTGATCCTGATCCCCATCCCGATCCCCATCCCCATCCTGGTCCTGATCCTGATCCCAATCTCAATCCTGATCCCTAGTACTGATCCTGATCCCAATTCTGATTCCCATCCTGATCCCCAATCCTTATTGCCATCCCGATCCTGATCCTGATCCCCATCCCAATCCTGATCCCAATCCCAATCCTGATCCCAATCCTGATCCAAATCCTGATCCCAATCCCAGAGTATTCCCTGATCCCAGATTCCCCCAATCCCCAGGGATGAGCAGCTACTCCTGGGGGGAATTCCCATTCCCAGAGGATTCCCTGATTCCAGAGGATTCCCTGATCCCAAATTTTCCCTGATCCCAGATTTCCCAATCCCCAGGGACGAGCAGGTGCTCCTGGGGGGAATTCCCTGATCCCAGATTGCCCCTGATCCCGGATTTCCCGATCCCCAGGGACGAGCAGGTGCTCCTGGTGAACCCAGGCCTCGGGGACCGGCTGCTGGTGGCAGCCACGGATCAGCTGCTGGATTCCTGGGAAGCTCCGGAGGAGGAGCGGGTCCAGCCGGTGCGGTGGATCCCGGCCGGCCCCGAGGAGCGCGGCAAGGGGATCCGGCTGCGGGTGGAGCACGACAAGGTGGGACCAGAATTCCCGGAATTTGGGTGGAATCAGAATTCCCGGGATTTGGGTGGGATTGGAATTCCCGGGATTTGACTGGAATTGGCGTTCCTGGGATTTGGGTGGGATTGGAATTCCCGGGGTTTGACTGGAATTGGCGTTCCTGGGATTTGGGTGGGATTGGAATTTCTGGGATCTGGGTGAGATCAGCATTCCCAGGATTTGGGTGAGGTCAGAATTCCCAGGATTTGGGTGGGATGGGCATTCCCGGGATTTGGGTGGGATTAGAATTCCTGGGATTTGGGTGGGATTGGAATTCCTGGGATTTTGATGAGATTACCACCCCGAGGAACTCTGTGATCCCACTTCAATCCCATTCTCAATCCCGTTCCTAATCTCATTCCCAATCCCATTTCCACCCCGAGGAGCTCTGAGATGATCCAGAGGGTTGGGATCTCGAGATCTCACCTGGATCCCAATCCCATTCTCAACCCCATTCCCATTCCCAATCCCATCCCAGGGAGCTCTGGGATGATCCAAAGGGTCAGGATCTCGAGATCTCACCTGGATCTCATTCCCAATCCCATCCCTGTTCCCATTCCCACCCTGTGGGGCTCTGGGATGATCCAGAGTCTTGGGATCCCAGGATCACACCCAGATCCCATTCCTTATCCCATTCCCACTCCGAGGAGCTCTAGGATGATCCAGAAGGTCGGGATCTCACCTGGATCCCATTCACATTCCCAATCCCATGCCAAGGAGCTCTGGGATGATCCAGAGTGTCAGATCCCAGGATCTCACCCAGATCCCATTCCCAGTCCCAATCTCGCTCCCATTCCCACCTTGAGGAGCTCTGGCATGATCCAGTGGTCACTCACCCAGTTCCCATTTCCAATCCCATTCCCATCCCAGCCAGTGACGCAGGTGCTGTGGCACAGCAAGGGCGATTACTGGGCCTCGATGGTGATCCAGAGGGTCGGGATCTCAGGATCTCACCTGGATCACATTCCTGATCCCATTCCCAATCCCATCCCAAGTAGCTCTGGGCTGATCTAGGGGATTGGGATCTCAGGATCTCACTCCGATCGTGTTCCCAATCCCATTCCTGATCCCATTCCCGATCCCATTCCTGATCCCAATCCCATTCCCGTTCCCATCCCAGCTGGTGACGCAGGTGCCGTGGCACGGCAAGGGCGATTCCTGGGCCTCAGTGGTGATCCAGAGGGTCGGGATCTCAGGATCTCACCTGGATCCCATTCCTGATCCCATTCCTGATCCCAATCCCGTTCCCGTTCCGCTCCCAGCCGGTGATGCAGGTGACGTGGCACGGCAAGGGCGATTACTGGGCCTCGGTGGTGCGGAACCCCGGCAGCCGCCAGGTGCTGATCCACCAGAGCAGCCGGCGCTGGAGCCAGGATCCCTTCCGGAAGAGCCCGGGCATGATCCAGTGCGTGCAGTTCCATCCCCTCCGGCCCTACTTCCTGGTGGCCTCGCAGCGCTCGGTGCGCATCTACAACCTGCTGCGCCAGGAGCTCACCAAGAAACTGCAGAGCAACTGCCAGTGGATCTCCAGCATGGCCGTGCACCCGGAGGTGCGGGGATCGCTGGGATTCCCTGGGATTCCCGGATCTGCCCCGATCCCGCTGATCCCGGTGTTTTTCCCTAGGGGATAACGTGATCTGCGGGAGCTACGACAGCAAACTGGCCTGGTTTGACCTGGACCTGTCCACGCGGCCCTACCGGCTGCTCCGGTGAGTCCTGGGTTCCTGGGATCTGGTGGGATCTGGTGGGGTTTTCCTGGGAGAATTCCTCAAAATTCCTGGCTTGTTGGGAGCTGCAAATCCCAGTGTGCCCCAGGTTTTTGTGGGGGTGGGAGCCCCATGTTCCCTCGTTATTCCGGGTCGTTATCCCAGATTATCCGAGATTGCTATCCTAGTTTTTTCCAGGTTTTTATCCCTGTTTTTCCCAGGTTGTTATCCCTAATTTTCCTGGGTTGTTATGCTACATTTTTCCTTGTTATCCCAAATTATCCCAGGCTGTTTTTCCAAATTATCCTAGGTTGTTATCCCAGTTTTTCTTGGGCTGTTAACCCACATTATCCCCCCTTATCCCAGATCATTATCCAAATTTTTCCCCCATTAGACCGGGTGGTTATCCTATTTTTTTCCAGGTTGTTATCCCGGTTTTTCCAGGGTCGTTATTCCCAGGTGCTTATCACAGTTTTTCCTGCTGATTCCCGGCTTTTCCTGGGTCATTATCCCCATTTTCCCAGGCTGTTCTTTCCCATTATCCTGGGTCATTATCCCCGTTATCCTGGGCAGTTATCCCAGTTTTTCCTGGGCAATTATCCCAGTTTTTCTCATGTCATTATCCCGGTTTTTCCCAGGCAGTTATCCCAGTTTTTCCCATATCGTTATCCCAGTTTTTCCCATGTTCTCCCCCATTATCCCATGTCATTATCCAGGTTTTTCCCATGTAATTATCCCATTTTTTTCCTGGTGGTTATCCCGGTTTTTCCCATGTCATTATCCCATTATCCTGTGCCATTATCCCGGTTTCCTGGTGTTGCTATCCCGGTTATTCCATTATCCTGGTTTCCCATGTCCTATCCTGGTTTTTCCTGTTGCCAATTCCCAGTTATCCCAGTTATTCCTGGTTATCCCGGTTTTTCCCATTGCCGATTCCCCGGCAGTTATCCCATTATCCCGCGTTGTTATCCCGGTTTTCCTGGGCTTTTATCCCAGTTTTTCTTCTGTCGCTATCCCGGTTATTCCATTATCCCGGTGTTCCCGTTGCCAATCCCCGGTTATCCCGGTTATCCCCTGTTGCTATCCTGGTTTTCCTGTTGCCGATTCCCGGTTATCCCAGTTATTTCATTATCCCATTTCTCCCATTGCCGATTCCCGGTTATCCTGGTGTTCCCATTGCAGATTCCCGGTTTATCCCATATCCTATCCTGGTTTTTCTGTTGCCAATTACCAGATTTTCCCGTTGCCGATTACCGGTTATCCCGGTTTTTCCATTATCCTGGTGTTCCTGTCATCAATTCCCGATTATTCCATTATCCTGTTTTTCCCATTGCCGATTCTCAGTTATCCCAGTTATCCCATTATCCCAGTTTTCCCGTTGCTGATTCCCAGTATCATTATCCGGGTTTTTCCCATGTCCCATCCTGGTTATTCCTGATTATTCCTGGTTATCCTGGTTTTCCCCATGGCTGATTCCCAGTTATCCCGGTTTATCCCATGTCCTATTCTGGTTTTCCCTGTTGCTGATTCCCGGTTATTCCTGGTTTATCCTAGTGTTATTCCCGGTGTTATTCCCAGTGTTAGTTTATCCTGGTTATTCTCGATTATTCCCGGTTATTCCCAGTGTTATTCCCAGTTTATGCTGGTGTTATTCCCGATGTTATTCCCAGTTATTCCCGGTTTATCTCAGTTTATCCCGGTGTTATTCCCGCCAACACCGCCGTGCCCTGAGCTCGGTGGCGTTCCACCACCAGTACCCATCACCAATTCCTGGTTTATCCCAGTTTTTCCCGTTGCTGATTCCTAGTTTATCCCAGCATCATTCCCAGTGTTATTCCTGTTTATCCCGGTGTTACTCCTGGTTATTCCTGGTTGTGTTTCCCAGACATCACCGCCGTGCCCTGCGCTCGGTGGCGTTCCACCGCCAGTGTCCATCACCAATTCCCAGTTATTCCTGTTTTTATCCCAGTGTTATTCCCAGTATTATTCCTGGTTTATCCCAGTTATTCCTGATGTTATTCCTGTTTTTTTCCAGTGTCATTTTCCCAGTTTATCCCAGTGTTATTCCCAGTTTATCCGGGTTACCCCAGTTTATCCCAGTGTTATTCCCGGTGTTATTCCTGATTACTCCTGGTGTTATTCCCAGTGTTATTCCCGGTTTATCCCGGTTATTCCCAGTGTTATTCCCAGTTATTCTTGGTTATGTTATTCCCGCAGGCACCACCACCACGCCCTGCGCTCAGTGGCGTTCCACCGCCGGTTCCCATCACCAATTCCCCGCTATTCCCAGTTTATCCCAGTGTTACCCCTGGTTATTCCCAGTATTGTTCCTGGTTTATCCTGGTGTTATTCCCTCAGGCAGCACCGCCGTGCCCATCACCAATTCCCCGCTATTCCCAGTTTATCCCGGTGTTATACCTGATTATTCCCAGTTTATCCCAGTGTTATTCCCGGTTATTCCTGGTTTATCCCGGTGTTATTCCCGGTTATTCCTGGTTGTGTTTCCCAGGCATTACCGCCGTGCCCTGCGCTCTATGGCGTTCTGTCGCTGGTGCCCATCACCCATTCCCCGTTATTCCCAGTTTTATCCCAGTGTTATTCCCAGTGTTATTCCTGATTTAACCTGGTGTTATTCCCACAAACTCACCGCCGTGCTCTGCGCTCGGTGGCGTTCCACCACCGGTGCCCATCACCAATTCCTCGCTATTCCTGGTTTATCCCGGTGTTATTCCTGGTTTATCCCAGTGTCATTCCCAGTGTTATTCCTGGTTTATCCCTGTGTTATTCCTGGTTTATCCCAGTTATTCCTGGTGTTATTCCCGATAATTCCCAGTGTTATTCCCGGTGTTATTCCCGCAGGCACCACCGCCGTGCCCTGCGCTCGGTGGCGTTCCACCGCCGGTACCCGCTGTTCGCATCCGGCTCCGACGACGGCACCGTCATCGTCTGCCACGGCATGGTCTACAGGTACCCGGAGCTGCTTCCATGGAGCTGCTTTCATGGGATCAGCTTTTATGGGATTGGCTTTTATGGGATCAGCTTTTATGGGATTGGGTCGTGGGATTGTTTTGTGTGATGGGATTTATTTATTTATTTATTTATTTATGGGATTTATTGATGGGATTCGTTTATGGGATTTGTTTGTGTGGGATTTATTTATGGGATTTGGTTGGGATTTGTTCATATGGGATTGGTTTGTGGGATTTGCTTATGGGATATACTGATGGGATTGATTTATGGGATTTGCAGTATTCATTTATGGGATTTATTAAAGGGATTTTTGGGATTTATTGATGGGATTTATTTGTGGGATTTATTTGTGGGATTGATGGGATTTCTTTATGGGATTTCTTTATGTGGGATTTGTTTACATGGGATTTATTTGTAGTATTTATTTATGGGATTTATTGATGGTATTTATTTATGGGATTTGTTTATGGGATATATTGATGTGACTTATTGGTGGCATTTGTAGGATTCATTTATGGGATTTATGGGATTTATTTATGGGATTTATGGCATTTAGTGGTGGGATTTACGGGATTTGTTCATGAAATTCCCATGAATTCCCATTCTCTGTCAAATTTCCATTCCCACTGTCAGAATTCCCATTCCCACTGTGAGAATTCCCATTCCCACTGTCAGAATTCCTGTTCCCAGTCAGAATTCCCATTCCCGCTGTCGGAATTTCCATTCCCATTGTCAGATTTCCCATTCTCTGTCAGAATTCCCATTCCCACTGTTGAAATTCCCATTACCTATTGGAATTCCCACTTCCAACATGAAAATTCCTATTCCGGCTTTCAGAATTCCCATTCCCACTGTTGGATTTCCCATTCCCACCATTGGATTTCCCTTTCCCACTGTCAGAATTCCCATTCCTGCTGTCAGAAGTCCCATTCCCAGTCAAAATTCCGGTTCCTGTTCCTGCTATCAGAATTCCCATTCCCACTGCCGGATTTCCCATTCCCCGCTGCCGGATTTCCCGCTCCCGCTGTCGGAATTCCCGTTCCCAGTGGGAATTCCCGTTCCCGCTGTCGGAATTTCCATTCCCAGTGGGAATTCCCTCCTTTCCGCAGTGACCTGCTGCAGAACCCGCTGCTGGTGCCGCTGAAGGTGCTCAAGGGCCACGCGCCCGCGCTCGACCTGGGCGTGCTCGACGTCGCCTTCCACCCGCAGCAGCCCTGGCTCTTCTCCTCCGGCGCCGACGGCACCGTGCGCCTCTACACCTGACCGTGCCGCCGGGATCCCGCCGGATCCAGCTGGATCCAACTGGATCCGAAGGGATCCAAAGGGATCTGCTGCCATTGGAACTCACAGCGCTCAGTAAAGGATTGCTTTGGATACCGTTCCAGGCTCTTTGTTCCCAGATTCCCCAATATTCCCATTCCCTACACCTGATGCTCCTGCAGGGAATGCGCCGGGTCCAGCCGGATCCAAAGGGATCCAAGCAGATCCAACACCATTGGAATTCACAGTGCTCAATAAAGGATTGTTTTGGATATGGTACCAGGCTCTTGGTGTCCTGTATTCCCCAATATTCCCATTCCCTACACCTGACGCTCCCGCTGGGAATGCGCCGGGATCCGGCCGGTTCCAGAGGGATCCAATGGGATCCAAAGGGATTCAGTGGGACCCGCCAACATTGAAATTCACGGCGCTCAATAAAGGATTGTTTTGGATACAGTTCCAGGCTCTTTGTTCCCAGATTCCCCAATATTCCCATTCCCTACACACGACATTCCCACTGGGATCCAAAGGGATCTGGCAGAATCCAACATGATCCAACCGGATCCACCAGGATCCGCTGCCGTCGGAACTCACAGCTCTCAATAAAGGATTTTTTTTAATACTGTACCGGGCTCTTGGTGTCCTGAGTTCCCCAATATTCCCATTCACTACACCTGATATTTCCATAGGAATCAAATGGGATCCAACCAGATCCAATGGGATCCACCAGGATCCGCTGCCGTCGGAACTCACAGCTCTCAATAAAGGATTTTTTTTTAATACTGTACCGGGCTCTTGGTGTCCTGAATTCCCCAATATTCCCATTCCCTACACCTGACCATCCTGCTGGGAATGTGCCAGGATCCAACCAGATCCAACTGGATCCAATTGGATCCAACAGAATCCAATGGGATCCGCTGCCGTCGGAACTCACAGTGCTCAATAAAGGATTTTTTTGGATACGATTCCAGGTTCTTGGTCTCCTGAATTCCCCAATATTCCCATTCCTTACCCCTGATATTCTCACCAGGAATCCAAATGGATCCAAGCAGATCCAACAAAATCCAAAGGGATTCAACGGGAACCAAAGGGATCTGCTGCTGTCAGAATTCATAGTGTTCAATAAAGGAATTTTTTGGATACGGTACCGGGCTCTTGGTGTCCTGAATTCCCCAATATTCCCTACACATGACATTCCCACCGTGATCCAAAGGGATCAACTGGGATCCGTCACTGTTAGAACTCACAGTGCTCAATAAAGGATTTTTGGATATACGTTCCCAGGCTCTTTGTGTCCTGAATTCTCCGATATTCCCATTCCTTACACCTGATATTCCCATGGGAATCCAAAGGGATCCAACCAGATCCAAAGGATCCAACCAGATTCAACACCATCAGAACTCACAGCGCTCACTAAAGGATTTTTTTTGTTACAGTACCAGGCTCTTGGTGTCCTGAATTCCCCAATATTCCCATTCCATACACATGGTATTATTCCCATGGGAATCCAACGGGATCCAACCAGATCCAAAGAGATCCAATGGCATCCAAAGGGATCCGCCACCGTCAGAACTCACAGGGCCCAATAAAGGTTTTTTTAAAATACAATTCCAGGTTCTTGGTGTCCTGAATTCCCCAATATTCCCATTCCCACATCCCTCAAAATCCTCAATCCCATTCCCACATTCTGGAATATCCCAATCCCATCCCCACATTCTCTACACATAGAATTTCCAGGATCCACTGGAATCATGAAAGGCTTTTTTTGGATGGACCTGGGATGGGATGTGGAATGGTATTTGAGATGGGATCTGGAATGGGATCTAAGATAGGACCTGGAATGGGATCTGAGATAGGACCTGGAATGGAATAATGGGAACTGGAATGGGATCTGGAACTGGACCTGGAATGGGATCTGGAACAGGATCTGGACCTGGAATAGGATCTGGGACAGGACCTGGAATGGGACCTGGACCCAGAATGGGATGTGGGATGGGATCTGGAATAAGATTTGGAATGGGATCTGTGTCAGGACCTGGACCAGGATCCCAAGGGAAAACCTGGAGGTGGAACAGAAACAGGGCAGGACCAGCTGGACAATTCCCAGGTTTTCCAGCCGGGAAGAATCCCTGGATCATCCCCATGGAGATACAGGTGGGGCCACCCCTTCCCATCCCCAAATCCCGAGGCATCCCCGAATTCCAGGAGCCAAAAGCTTTATTAAAAACAGGTCTCTGTACAGGGAAGGAATTTTGGGAATGGATCCCGGATCCTTTGGGAAACAGCTGGAGGGGCAGGATCGACTCTGTCCAGATCCCATCCCAAATTCCGGCCCTTTTCCCACTTTTTTTGCCCCTGTGTCCAGGAAGAAGGTGGAGGAAGACTTTTCCCATGGATTGGGATCACCCGGGGTATTGCTGAGCAGATCCAGGAATTCCCAGGAATTCTGGGAGTTCTGGGATTCAGAGGAGGCGTCCCAGGGTCTCAGAGCTGGGAATTCCCAGGAATTCTGGAATTCTGGGATTCAGAGGAGGCGGACGAGGCGTCCCAGGGTCTCGGCCACCTTGATCCGCACGGCTGGAACGGGATCCTTGAGGAGCAGCTTCAGGGCTGGAATGGCAGAGCAGGGATTAGGATCAGGATTGGGATTAGGATCAAGATCAGGTATTAGGATCAGGATCGGGATCAGGAACAGGGATTAGGGTCAGAATAGGGATCAGGGTCAGGATTGGGATCAGGATCAAGGGAAGAGTGGGATTGGGATTAGGATCAGGATCAGTTTGGGTTTTGGATCAGGATCGGGATCAGGGGAAGAGTGGGATTGTGATCAGAATCAGGTCAGGATCAGGATCAGGATTGGGAGCAGAACCGAGACTGGGATCAGAATTGGGACTGGGATCAAGGATTAGGATCAGGATTGGGATCAGGATCGGGATTGGGATCAGATTTAAGACTGGGATCAGGATCGGGATTGGGATCAGAATCAAGATTGGCATCAGGGTCAGGATTGGGATCAAGATCAGGATCAGGGGAAGAGTGGGATTGGGATCAGGATCGGGATCAGGATCAGAATTGGGATTAGATTTGGGATTTGGATCAGGATCGAGATCTGGATCAGAGGAAGAGTGGGATTGCGATCAGAATTGGTTCAGGATCAGGATCAGGAGCAGAACCAAGACTGGGATCAGAACTGGGATCAGGATCAAGGATTAGGATCAGGATCGGGATTGGGATCAAATTTAAGATCAGGATCAGGATTTGGGTTACGATCAGGATCAGAATCAGAATCAAGATTGGGATCAGGATCACGATTGGGATCGGGATTAGGGGAGGAGTGGGAATGTGATCAGAATCAGGGTCAGGATCAAGATCAGGATTGGGATCAGAACCGAGATTGGGATCAGAGTCAGGATCGGGGTCAGGGTTGGGATCAGGATCAGAATTGGGATTCAGGATCAGAATTGGGATCAGAATTAAGATTAGGATCAGGATTGGGATCAGGATCAGCAGATGAGTGAAATTGCGATCAGAATCGGGATCAGGATCAGAATCAGAATTGAGATTGGGATGAGAATATGGAATCGGAATTCGGATCAGGGGAAGAGTAAAATTGATGGTTAGAATCAGGATTAGGATCAGGATCAGGTTCAGGGTCAGAATTGGGATTGGGATCAGGATAAGGATCAGGACCAGGATCAGGGATCAGGATTTTTGGGATCATCCTGAGTCTTTCCTGTGAATTTAAATTATTTTGGGATCATCCTAAACACTTGCTTTTAATTTCTTATAATTATAATATTTTCAATATTATATTAAATTATATATTTATATATTACAATACTTTATATAATATATATTTTTAAATAATTTTTTTAATACTTCTTGAGCTCATTCTGTGCCTTTTAATCTTTTGGGATCACGCCAAGTCTTTACTTCCAATTTTATTTTTTTGGGATCATCCCAAATTTCTCCCCCGCTCCCGGAGCCTCTCCCTGTCAATCACCAAATCCCGTTTTAACAATGAGAACAAAATCTTCATTTTTTTGAGAAAACAATCCACAAAAATTCCTGCAGATCCTGGAAATCTGGGATTTTTGGGATGGGGGATTGGAATATCCTGGGGGCCCCTTTAATCCAGGGAATTTGGGGCTGGCATGGGAATAAATCCCATTAAAAAAAAATCAGGATTTTCCCTCTCCCAACCCCCAGTCCCAAATCCTGGAGCTGGAATCGCATCCAGGATTTTTTCCAAATTTTTCCCTTGTTTATCCCAAATCCCTCAGGATTTTCCCTCATTCCCAGGGAAATCAGAGCCCCCCCTGGATCCCAAAAATTCCTGGAATTCCGATCAAATCCCAGCCCTCCCCTTTTTTTTCTCCTCAGAGCCAAAGGAAAAGCGACTTTTTCCCTTTTTTAGAGTTTTTGGTGGTTTTTTTTGGAAAGCTCGGGAATTTTCCGGGCTCGGCTCCACGGGATGAGGTCAGAGAGGGAAAAAATCCCCGAAATCCAGGAGTGAGCTCATCCCATCCCCTGCAGGGATCCAGGAGGGCCCTGCCCGGGAGGCTCGGGTCCCTCCGGACGCCAAAATCCCAACATCCCAAAAAAACGGGATTTCTCCCTAAAAACGGGATTTTTTTTTCCCTTTTAAATGGGATTTTTTTCTCTTTAAAATAGAAAATTTTCCCCCTAAAAATGGGATTTTTTCCTCTAAAACTGGGATTTTTTTCCCCCCTCTAAAAATTGGAGTTTTTCTTTTAAAAATGGGAGATTTTATGCCTAAAAATGGGAGGTTTTTCCCCTAAAAATGAGGGGTTTGACTCAAAAAATGGGAATTCCTTTCCCTAAAAATTGGGTTTTTTCCTTTAAGATCGAGGGATTTTTTTCCCTAAAAATGAGAATTTCTTTCCCTAAAAATGGGATGTTTGCCCCTAAAAATGAGGGATTTGGCCCTAATATGTGGGAAATTTTTTCCCTAAAAATGTGATTTTTTTTCCCTAAAAATGAAGAATTTGGCCCTAAAAATGGAGGGTTTTTTTCCGTAAAAATGGGGCGTTTTCCCAAAAAATTTTTTTTTTCACCTAAAATTTGGATTTTTTTCACCTGAAAATGAGATTATTTTTTCCACTAAAATGGGATTTTTTTTTCTTTAAAATGAGGGATTTGGCCCTAAAAATGGATGGGTTTTTTCCCTGAAAATGGAAGTTTCCCCTAAAATTGGGATTTTTGTTTTCCTTTAAAATGGGATATTTTTTCCTTTAAAATTGAATTTTTCCCCTAAAAATGAAGAATTTGGCCCTAAAGATTTTTTTCCCCTTTAAAATGGTATTTTTTTTCCTTAAAAATGGGAATTTTTTCCCCCTAAAAATGGAAATTTTTTTCCTTTAAAAATAGAGGGTTTTTTCCAGTAAAAATGTGGATTTTTTTTTCCCTAAAAAGATGGGGGTTCTCCCCTAAAAATACAGAATGTGCCCCTAAAAATGGGATTTTTTTTCCTAGAAATGGCCTTTTTCCCTAAAATGTTTTTTACCCTAAAAATGGGAATTTTTTTGCCCTAAAAATAGGAAATTTTCCCCAAATTTTTCCACACTAAAAATGAGGAATTTGGCCCTAAAAATGTGGGATCTATTTTTTCCCCTAAAAATGGGGGTTTTATCTCTAAAAATGCAAATTTTTTCCCCCTAAAAATGGAATTTTTTTTCCCCTAAAAATGAGGGGTTTGGTCCTACAAATGGGAATTTTTTTCCCTAAATCTTGGGCTTTTTTCCCCTAAAAATGGGATTATTTTTCTCCAAAAATGAGGAATTTAGCCTAGAAATGTGGGATTTCCCCCAAAAGTGAAAGTTTAGACCCTAAAAATGGGATTATTTTTCCATTAAAATGGGTTTTTTTCCCTAAAAGTGGGATTTTTTCCCCCTAAAAAAGAGGAATTTGGCCTTAAAAATAAGAATTTTTTCCTCCAAAAATGAGGAATTTAGCCTAGAAATGTGAGATTTTCCTCAAAAATGGAAGTTGAGATACAAAAAATATTTTCCCCTAAAAATGGGATCCTTTTGCCTAAAATGGGGATGTTTCCCTAAAAATTGGATTTTTTTTTCCTTTAAAACAGATTTTTTTTTCCCCCCAAAATGAGGAATTTGGCCCCAAAAATGGGATTTTTTTCCTTTAAAATGGGATATTTTTTCCCTAAAAATGGGATTTTTTCCCCCTAAAAATGGGAATTTTTTATCCCTAAAAAGAGAGGGTTTTCCCCTAAAAATACAGAATGTGGCCCTAAAAACAGGATTTTTTTTCCCTAAAAATGGGGGATTTGGCCCTAAAAATGTGGGATTTTTTTCCCTTAAAAATGAGATTTTTTTTTTTATAAAAATGTGGAATTTTTTTCTCCCTAAAAATGACCGATTTGGCCCTAAAAATGTGGCAATTTTTTTTACCCTAAAAATGCGGATTTTAACAAAATGGTGTTTTTCTTTTAAAATGGCATTTTTCCATAAAAATGGGAATTTTTTTTCCCCCTAAATATGGGATTTTTTTCCCCTAAAAATGAGGGATTTGGCTCTAAAAAATGTGGAATTCCATCTAAAAATGAATGCTCAGATCCTAAAAAAGCAGAATTTTCCCCTAAAAGTTGGGATTGAATGCTAAAAATGACGATTTTGCCTCAAAATTGCGGGATTTCTCCTCAAAAAATGACATTTTAGATCCGAAAAATGTTTGGTTTTTTTCCCTAAAAATGAGAGATTTGCCCTAAAAATGTGGAATTTTCCCCAAAATTTAAGTGTAGATCCTACAAAACACAGATTTTTTTTTCCCCCTAAAAATCAGGAATTTTGGGAATTTCGGGAATTTTGGGAAATTTTGGGGATTTTCACTCACCAGAGATGAGCTCATCCAGGTCCACCTGCTGTCCCTGCTCCTCGTCCATGTGCAGCACCAGGAATCCTGCAGGGAATTCCGGGATGGGGAATTGGGATGGGAATATTCCCAAAAAATTCCCAAATGATCCCAAAAAAACCCCATCCAAAGATCCCAAAAATGAGCAGAACCAGCTCAAAATGTCCCAGGGTTGATGTCACCTCCTGGTGACAAAAGCCACCACTGTGTCCCCAAGAGGTGACAGGACCCAAATCCAACTGGGGACAAGTTTGGGGTCACCAGAGACCCCAAAACCTTCAGAATTACCCCAAAATTATCCAAAATCAGCCAAAAAAAAAACCCCAAAATCCCCCCTGGGGACCTCCAGGAGTGATGTCATCCTTTGGTGACAAAAGCCACCACTGTGACCACAAGATGTGACAGGATCAGGGACCAGGTTTGGGGTCGTCAGAGACCCCAAAACCTTCAGAATTACCCCAAAATTGTCCAAAATCATCAAAAAAAACCCCAAAAACCACCCAAAATCCCCTTGGGGACCTTCAGGAGTGATGTCAGTCTTTGGTGACAAAAGCCACCACTGTGACCACAATAGGTGACAGGATCAGGGGCCAGCTGGGGACAGGTTTGGTGTCATCAGAGACCCCAAAATCCCCCCAAAACCACCCCAAGACCACCCGAAAATGCTCTAAAACCACCCTAAAATCACTCCAAACCCCCCCTTGAGACCTCCACGGTCAGTGCCACCCCCA
The DNA here is from genome assembly GCA_034336685.1 of Luscinia luscinia. Lineage (NCBI taxonomy): Eukaryota > Metazoa > Chordata > Aves > Passeriformes > Muscicapidae > Luscinia > Luscinia luscinia. Next base: position 27,786 of record JAKWBO010000237.1, on the reverse strand, counting down.
GTGACAAAGGCCACCAAGGTGTCTCTGTCCCTGTCTCATCCCCTCTGTCCCTGTCCTCTCCCCTGTGTCTCTGTTCCCATCCCTGTCCCCTGTCCTTGTCCCCTGTCCCCTGTCCCTGTCTCTCATCGATGAACATGGCCGCCACTTCTGTCCCCTCCCCAGTGTCCCCTCCCTGTCCCTGTCCCTGTCCCTGTCCTCATCCCTGTCCCCTCCCTGTCCCTGTTTCTGTCCCTGTCCCTGTCCCCAGTGTCCCTGCCCTCATCCCTGTCCTTGTCCCTGTTTCTGTCCTCACCGATGAACATGGCCGCTGCTGCTGTCCCTGTCCCTGTCCCTGTCCCCAATGTCCTTGTCCCCATCCCTGTCTCCCTGTCCCTGTCCCCTCGTGTCCCTGTCCCTGTCCCTGTCCCTGTCCCTGTCCCCTGTCCCCCAGTGTCCCTGTCCCTGTCCCTGTCCCCAATGTCCTTGTCCCCATCCCTGTCCCTGTCCCCCGTGGTCCCTGTCCCTGTCCCTGTCCCTGTCCCTGTCCCCGTCCCTGTCCCTGTCCTCACCAATGAACATGGCCACCGCTGCTGTCCCCTCCCTGTCCCTGTCCCCAATGTCCCTGTTCCTGTCCCCAGTGTCTCCTGTCCCTGTCCCTGTCCCTGTCCCCATCCCTGCCCCTGTCCGCTGTCCCTGTCCCCGCCCCCGTCCCTGTCCCTGTCCTCACCAATGAACATGGCCGCGCTGCTGTCCCCTCCCTGTTCCTGTCCCCAATGTCCCTGTTCCTGTCCCCAGTGTCCCTATCCCTGTCCCTGTCCCTGTCCCCAATGTCCCCATCCCTGCCCCTGTCCCCTGTCCCTGTCCCCGTCCCTCGTCCCTGTCCCTGTCCCTCACCGATGAACATGGCCACCACTGCTGTCCCCCTCCCTGTCCCTGTCCCCAATGTCCCTGTCCCCATCCCTGTCCCCTGTCCCTGTCCCCAATGTCCCCAGTGTCCCTGTCCCTGTCCCTCACCGATGAACATGGCCGCTGCCGCCCGCAGCTCCCGCCAGGGGCTCTTGAAGTAGAAGAGGTTGGTGGAGAGGAGGCGGCTCAGCAGCGCGGGGTGGCTGCGCATCTGCGGGGACACGGGGACAGTGAGGGGACACTGAGAGGATTGGGGACACAGGGGACATTGGGAGGATTGGGGACATTGGGGGCATTGGGGACAGCGGGGACATTGGGGGATTGAGGGGATTGGGGACATTGGGGACAGCAGGGAGAGCAGGGACTTTGGGGACATTGGGTATGTTGGGAGGATTTGGGGACATTGAGGAGACTGGGGACATTGGGGACACTGGAAACGTTGAGGGACAGTGGAAACATTGGGTATGTTGGGAGGATTTGGGGACATTGAGGAGACTGGGGACATTGGGGACACTGGAAACGTTGAGGGGACAGTGGAAACATTGGGTATGTTGGGAGGATTTGGGGACATTGAGGAGACTGGGGACATTGGGGACACTGGAAACGTTGAGGGGACAGTGGAAACATTGGGGATGTTGGGGGGATTTGGGGACACTGAGGAGATGGAGGATGTTTGGGACATTGAGGGGACGCTCAGGGACACTGAGAAGACATTGGGAGATTTGGGGACATGCAGGGACATCATGACATCTGTGACACTGAGGGGGATTGGGGACATCGGGGCAGTTGGGGACATCATTGGGGACAGTGGGGACATTTGGGAACAGCAGCAACATCCCCATATCCCAATCCCAATCCCAATCCCAATGCCCCAATCCAAATCCCAATCCAATATCCCAATGTCCTGATATCCCAATATCCCAATATCCCAGTATCCCAAAATCCCAATATCCCAGTATCCCAATATCCCAGTATCCCAATATCCCATATACCAATATCCCAATGTCCCAATATCCCAATATCCCAGTATCCCGATATCCCAATATCCCAATGTCCCAATGTCCCAAAATCCCAAAATCCCAGTCCCAAAATCCCAATATTACAATGTCCCGATATCCCAATATTCCAATGTCCCAGTATCCCAATATCCCAAATTCCCAATGTCCCAATATCCCAATGTCCCAATGTCCCAACATCCCATTATTCCAATATCCCAATATCCCATATCCCAATATCCCAATGTCCCAATATTCCAATATCACAATGTCCCAAATTCCCAATGTCCCAATATCCCAATGTTCCAATGTCCCAACATCCCATTATTCCAATATCCCAATATCCGAGTGTTCTGATATCCCAATGTCCCAATATTCCAATATCCCAATGTCCCAATATCCTGATATCCCAATATCCCGATATTCCGGTATCCCGATTCCCACCAGGGATTTGCAGACGTGGTTGATGAACTCCCCATAGTGCAGCCCCCGCTTCCTCCCAATGCTCCAATGTCCCAATGTCCCAATATCCCAATATCCCAGTATCCCAATATCCCGATATCCCAATGTCCCAATATCCCAAAATCCCAAAATCCCAGTCCCAAAATCCCAATATTACAATGTCCCGATATCCCAATATTCCAATGTCCCAGTATCCCAATATCCCAAATTCCCAATGTCCCAATATCCCAATGTCCCAATGTCCCAACATCCCATTATTCCAATATCCCAATATCCCATATCCCAATATCCCAATGTCCCAATATTCCAATATCACAATGTCCCAAATTCCCAATGTCCCAATATCCCGATGTTCCAATGTCCCAACATCCCATTATTCCAATATCCCAATATCCCAGTGTTCTGATATCCCAATGTCCCAATATTCCAATATCCCAATGTCCCAATATCCCAGTGTTCCAATATCCCGATATCCCGGTATCCCGATTCCCACCAGGGATTTGCAGACGTGGTTGATGAACTCCCCATAGTGCAGCCCCCGCTCCTCCCAATGCTCCAATGTCCCAATGTCCCAATATCCCAATATCCCAGTATCCCATATCCCAATATCCCATATCCCGATATCCCGCTGTCCCGCTGTCCCCATGTCCCGATATTCCGCTGTTCCTGTGTCCCGGCTCCCACCAGGGATTTGCAGACGTGGTTGATGAACTCCCCATAGTGCAGCCCCCGCTCCTCCCAATGCCCCAATGTCCCAATATCCCAATATCCCAATATCCCATATCCCAATATCCCAATATCCCGATATCCCGATAACCCGGTGTCCCGCTATCCCGATATCCCGCTGTCCCTGTGTCCCGGCTCCCACCAGGGATTTGCAGACGTGGTTGATGAACTCCCCGTAGTGCAGCCCCCGCTCCTCCCGCAGGTGGTTCCCGAACATTTCCCGCAGCTCCTCGCAGCCCAGGCTGGGCCCGCACACCCGCAGCGCGAACTTGCACGCCTGGGAAAACCGGGAACGTCGGGAATTCTACGGAATTCCGCACCGGGGAATCCCCCAATTCCCTGGGAATTCCACTAAGGGAATCCCCCAGAATTCCGCACAGGGAATCCTCTGAATCCCCAGGAATTCGGCACAGGGCAATTCCCCGAATTCCTGGGAATTCCACGCAGGGGAATCGCCCAAATCCCTGGGAATTCCACACTGGGAATCCCCTGAAGCCCCTGGAATTCCACACTGGGGAATCCCCCGAATCCCTGAGAATTCCACATGGGGGAATCCCTCAAATTCCCTGGGAATTCTGCACAGGGGAATCTCCAGGAATTTCGCACTGGAGAATTCCCAAATTCCTGGGAATTACGCACAGATGAATTTCCCAAACCCCCATGAATTCCGCAGGGGGGAGTCCCCCAATTCCCCCGGAATTCTGCAAGGGACACTCACCCAAATCCCTGGGAATTCTGCATGGGGGAATCCTCTGAATTCCCTGGGAATTCCACACAGGGGAATCCCCCAAATCTTCGGGAATTCTGCATTAGGGAATCCCACAAATCCCTGGGAATTCCACATGGGGGACCCCAGGAATTCCACATGTGGGAATCCCCCGAATTCTTGGGAATTTTGCACAGGGGAATCCGCAGAATCCCCGAGAATTCCACACCATGGAATCTCCCAAATCCCTGGGAATTCCAGACAGGGTAAGTCTCCAAATTCCCCAGGAATTCTGGACAGGGGAATCCCCCGAATTCCCTGGAATTCTGCATTGAGGAATCCCTCAAATTCCTGGGAATTCTGCATTGAGGAGTCCCACAAATCCCCGGGAATTCTGCACAGGGGAATCCCCCAAATCCCTGGGAATTCCACACAGGGGAGTCCCGCAAATTCCCGGGAACTCCACATGGAGAATCCCCCGAATTTCCTGGGAATTCCGCATTGGGAAATACTACAAATCCCTGGGAATTCCACACGGGGGAATCCCCTGAATTCCTCGGAATTCTGCACAGGGGGGTCCCCCAAAAACCTGGGAATTCTCTGTTGGGGAATCCCACAAATCTCCTGGGAATTCCGGGGGGTTTCCCCGTGCGGAATTCCCGGGAATTCCCGGAATTCCCACCTTGACCACGTCGGGCTGCGGGTCCTGCAGGTGCAGCAGCAGCGTCACGAGCCCGTTCAGGATCTGCTCCGAGAAAACCTCGGAGTCGGAGCGGCCGAAGCGGGAAAGGTTCCCGAAAAGGACGATGGAGGAGCGCCGGAGGTCGGGGTGTTCCTGGGGAAAAAAAACAGGGAAAAACGGGAATCACGCCTAGAAAAGCGCGAAATTCCATCCTGGATTCCCAAAATCCCATAGAGGAATACCGAAATCCTGTCCTGTTATCCCAAAAATCTGTCCTGTGATCCTGAAATTCCATCCCATGATCCCAAAACTCCATCCTGGGGTCCCAAAATCCCATCCTGGAATCCCAGAATTCCTGCTGGGATCTGAAAATTCCTGCTGGGATCCCGAAATTCCATCCTGGATTCCCAAAATTCCTGCTGGGATCCCAAAATTCCATGCTGGGATCCCAAAATCCTGTCCTGGGATCCAAAAATCCCATCCTCTGATCCCAAAATCTCATCCTGTCATCCCAAAATTCCATCCTGTAATCGCAAAATCCTGTCCTGTGATCCCGAAATCCTGTCCTGGAATCCCAAAATTCCATCCTGGGATCCCAAAATCCCATCCTGGGATCCCAAAATTCCATGCTGGGATTCTGAAATCCTGTCCTGTTTTCCCAAAATCCCATCCTGGGATCTCAAAACCTTAAGATGCTCAAAATGCCGAGATCCTAAAATCCCCATTCTGATGTTTCCATCATCCCCATCCCATTTTTCTCACCATTCCCATCCCTCTGTTCCCACAATTCCTAAGGTCCCAAGCACGGGGGACAATCCCAATGGGAAAATTCCAATGGGATGATCCCAGTGGGAAAATCCCAATGGAAAAAATCCAAAGGGACACTTTCAATAGGACAATACTAATGGGATGATCCCAGTGGGCCGATCCCAATGGGGAAATTCCAGTGGGAAAATCCCAATGGGGAAATTCCAATGGACCAATCCCAATGGGAAAATCCCAGCAGGAAAATCCCAACAGACCAATCCCAGTGGGACATTCCCAATGGGATGATCCCAATGAGAAAATCCCAATGGGAAAATCCTGATGGGACAATCCCAATGAACCAATCCCAATGGGACAATTCCAATGGAACAATCCCAGTGAGAAAATCTCAATGGGAAAATCCCAATGGAAAATCCCAGTGGGACAACTCCAATGGGAAAATCCCAATGGAAAAATCTCGATGGGAAAATCTCAATGGGACCATCCCAATGAATCAATCCCAATGGGACAATCCCAATGGAATAATCCCAATAGGAAAATTCCAATAGGAATATTCCAATGGGACAATCCTGGTGGGGAAATCCCAAAGGGACAATTCCAGTTGGGGAAATCTCAATGGGACAATCCCAATAAGAAAATCCCAATGAGAAAATCCCAATGGAAAAATTCCAATAGGAAAATTCCAATGGGACAATTCCAGTTGGGGAAATCTCAATGGGACAATCCCGGTGGAAGAATTCCAGTAGGAAAATCCCAATGGGAAAATCCCACTGGGGAAATTCAAGGGGGAAAATCCCGGTGAGATGATCCCAATGGACCAATCCCAATGGGACAATCCCAATGGACCAATCTCAATGGACCAATCCCAATGGGAAAATCCCAATGGAAAGATTCCAATGGACCAATCCCAATGGAAAGATTCCAATGGACCAATCCCAATGGGAAAATTCCAACGGGAAAATCCCAATGGACCAATCCCAATGGGAAGATCCCAATGGACCAATCCCAATGGACCAATCCCAATGGACCAATCCCAATGGGAAAATTCCAACGGGAAAATCCCAATGGATCATTCCCAATGGGAAAATCCCAATGGGAAAATCCCAACGCGCCAACCCCGGCTGGACCCTTAGCCCAGCACTGGAGCCTGGGTGAGAATCCAGGAGAAATCCAGGCCTGAGAGGTGAAATTTGGGATGGGAAAACCCCGCGGGGTGGACCGACCCCATCCCGCCCCCATTCCCAACGCCAGGAACGCCGGGATTTCCCCTCACGCTGTCGAAGAAGGGCCGGATGCGGATGGCGACGTGGAGCAGCATGGAGTGCACGTCCCGCTCCTCCAGGCGATCCAGGATTCGGGAGAGGCTGGACATGGCCTCCAGCGCCAGCAGGTTGTTGGGATCGTCCTTGTCGTCCATGCCGTTGACCATGGAGGCCAAGAGCTGCGCGCCGTGCCGCCGGATCTGCCGGGAAAAACCGGGAGAACGGGATGCGGACCCGCGGGGTGCGAGATGGGGGCGGCTCGTCCCGGAGAAAATCGGGATTGGAGGGAGCCAGGGCAGGAATTTGGGATGGGCTCCCATGGGGAAAAGAGGGAATGGATTAAAACTGGGATTTTTGGGAATATTGCGCCAGAAATTGGGGGAAAAAACAGGGATTTGGTGGGTCTGTGGTCGCGAAAAATGGGAATGGGAAAAATGGAAATGGGAAAAATGGCAAAAGGGAAAAATGGGAAATGGAAATTGGGAATGGAAATGAGAAAATTGTAATTCAGGGAAATCTGGGAATTCTGGGAATTCTGGGAATGAGAAAAATGGGAATTCCTGGAAATCTGGGAATTATGGGAATGGGAAAAGGAAAGGGAAATTGGGAATGGGAATTGTGGGAAATCTGGGAATTCTAGGAATGGGAATGGGAAAAACATGAATGGGAAAAATGGAAATGGGAATGGCAAAATTGGAATTCAGGGAAATCTGGGAATTCTGAGAACGAGAAAAATGTGAATGGGAAAATTGGAATTCAGGGAAATCTGGGAATTCTGAGAATGAGAAAAATGGGAATGGGAAAAGGACTAGGGATGGGAATGGGAAGAATGGGAATGGGAAATTGGAAATGAGATTGGGAAAAAAGGGAATTCTGGGAATTCTGGGAATGGGGGAATTCCTGGCAGCAGAGGAGGGAGCTGGGGGGGCTCATCCTGCAAGAAAATCAGGATTGGAGGGAGCCAGGGGGAGTTTGGGAACGGCTTGCAAGGGAAAAGAGGGAACAGATTAAAACTGGGATTTTTGGGAATAATCCCCTGGAATTGATGGAATTCCAGGATTTGGTGCCTCGGAAAGCAGGGCAAGGACTGAGGCCAGGAATTCCCAGGAGAAGCTGGAAAAGGGGGTCAATCCCAGCTGGAATTCCCAAGAAATATTCCTGGGAATCCCTGGAAAATGGGGTTGGGGAGAATCCCCCTGCTGGGAAAGGCTACGGGATTCCCGGAATTCCCAGGAATGGCTCTGGAGAACTTCCTGGGACTTTTTAGGATCCTGAGCCTCTCAGTGCATCCCAATCCCTGGAGCTTCCTGCCCATCCCACAAAACCTCATCCCGATGTTTTTGGGGGAATCCCAAGCAGGATTTCCTGCCAAATCCCAGATCCCAGGAGCTGCTCCCACCTTTTCCGGGGATCCCGAGGCGACATTCCCGAGCCCCCGGAGCGCCAGCACCCGCACCAGGAGGCAGGAATCCTTTTCCAGAGCCGTCAGCGCATCCAGGAGCGGCTCCAGCAGCATCAGGTCGTTCACCACGTTGTGGTTGAGGAGCTGGAAAAGGGAAAAAAACCTCGGGATACACCGGGAAAGACCTCGGGATATGCCAGGAAAAATCTCGGGATACACCAGGAAAACTGAAAGGAAAAATTTGGGAATTTTTGGATAGATTGGGGTCCGAAGAGGAGCTCTGGGCCTGGAGTTTCCCCTCATCCCATGGATCTGCTGGAATTTTCTTCTTTTTTCCCCCGGCTCCAGTGGGAATTTGAAACTCTCCGAGGTCCAAACAAGCTTGGGATTTTGGGATGGGCTCCAAGAGTAGCTGGAATTTGGGATGTGGGATGATGGATGGATGATGGATGGATGGATGGATGGATGGATGGATGGATGGATGGATGGATGATGGATGGATGGATGGATGGATGGATGATGGATGGATGATGGATGGATGATGGATGGATGGATGATGGATGGATGATGGATGGATGGATGGATGGATGGTTGGATGGATGGATGGATGATGGATGGATGGATGGATGGATGGATGGATGGATGATGGATGATGGATGGATGATGGATGGATGGATGGATGGATGGATGATGGATGGATGGATGGATGGATGGATGGATGGATGGATGGATGGATGGATGGATGGATGATGAATGGATGATGGATGGATGATGGATGGATGGATGATGGATGGATGGATGGATGATGGATGGATGATGGATGGATGGATGATGGATGGATGGATGGATGGATGGATGGATGATGGATGATGGATGGATGAGATGGATGGATGGATGAGATGGATGGATGATGAGATGGATGATGGATGATGGATGATGGATGATGATGATGGATGGATGGATGGATGGATGGATGATGGATGGATGGATGGATGGATGGATGATGGATGGATGGATGGATGATGGATGGATGGATGGATGGATGGATGATGGATGGATGGATGATGGATGGATGATGGATGATGGATGATGATGATGGATGATGGATGGATGGATGGATGGATGGATGGATGATGGATGGATGGATGGATGATGGATGGATGGATGATGGATGGATGATGGATGGATGGATGATGGATGGATGGATGGATGATGGATGGATGGATGGATGGATGGATGATGGATGGATGGATGATGGATGGATGATGGATGATGGATGATGATGATGGATGATGGATGGATGGATGGATGGATGGATGGATGATGGATGGATGGATGGATGATGGATGGATGGATGATGGATGGATGATGGATGGACAGATTCATGGATGATGGACGGATCCACGGATGGACAGATGCATGGATGGATAGATCCAGGGATGGATGAATCCATGGGATTGAAGGATGGACAGATTCATGGATAGATGTATGGACAGATCCACGGATGGACAGATCCATGGGATTGAGAATGGACAGATCCATGGATGGTTGGATCTGTGGATGAACAAATCCATAGATACATGGATGGATGGATGGATGGATGGATGGATGGATGGATGGATGGATGGATGGATCCATGGACAGATGGACAGATCCATGGAGGAATGGGTGGATTATGGATCCATGAACGGATAGACAGATCCAGGGATGGACAGATCCATGGATGCATGTATAGATGAATCCATGAATGAATGAATCCATCGATTAATAAATCCATGGATGGATGGATCCACGGATGGATGGACAGATCCAGACGGACAGATCCATGGACAGACGGTCCCCTGGATCCATGGTCGGATCCCAGCCGGCCGTTCCCGCGTTTCCCGGCTCACCTCGGCCAGGAATGCTGTGCTGGTCACCCTCTGGCACTCGAAGACACTTCCCAGCTCTGGGATGAGGCTCCGGACGATTGGCGGCAGCCGGGGCCCGCAGAGCCGAGCCATGGCCCTGTGTGGGAACAGCACTCGGAATTCCGGGAATACCGGGAATCCAGGGAATCACATAAATCACAAAAAAACAGGAAATCCAGGAAATCACAGAAATCACGGAAATCACAAAAATCCCGGAAATCCTGGAAATCCCGGAAATCACAAATATCCTGGAAATCCTGGAAATCCCAGAAAGCACAAAAATCCTGGAAATCCCGGAAATCCCGGAAATCCCAGAAATCCCCGAAATCATGGAAATCACGGAAATCACTTGAATCATGGAAATCCTGGAAATCACAGAAACCACGGATATCACAAAAATGCTGGAAATCCTGGAAATCCCGGAAAGCACAAAAATCCTGGAAGTCCTGGAAATTCCGGGAATCCCTGTCCCCAGGCAGGACAACTCTCAACATGGAAAACTGGGATTGACCCTCAGAGAAGGATCTGGAGCATCCCAGACACCTCATACCAGTTTTTTTTTTTTTGGGATAAGTTGCTCCGGAATTTTTGGGAGATTTCCCAAAAGTTGAAAAATCCCAATCCCAATTTGGATGATCCTGGATGGGGCCCTGCCACGCCCTGGCAATGGGAATTTCCCAGTAATGATGTGATGGGATACTCCAGGAATCCCAGGGACGCAGCAGAAAGAGGGAGGAGATTTCCATGGAAAATTTTGGGATCCCATGGAAGTGGGGAAGGGATTGAGCCTGGCCATGGGAATGTGGGGAAATGTGGGATGGGTGGGAAATGGTGGGATTTGAGATAATGGGAATTCCAAACTGGGATTGAGACATTGATAATTCCAGACTTGGGTTGGAGACTCTGGGAATGCCACAGTGGGACTGGGGACACTAGGAATTCCTTGGAATTGGAGACTCTGGGAATTCCAAACTAGGATTAGCGACATCAAGAATTCCGCAGTGGGATCAATGGCACTGGGAATTCCAGAGTGGGACTGGAAACTCTGGAAATTCTAAACTGGGATTGGAGACATTGGGAATTCCAGAGTGGGACTGGGGACACTGGGAATTCCAAACTGGGATTGGAGACTCTGGGAATGCCACAGTGGGACACATGTGGCACAGTGGGATCCATGACATTGGGAATTCCAAACTGGGATTGATGACATTGGGAATTATGAAGTGGGATCAGAGACTCTGGGAATTCCAGAGGGGGATTGGAAACATTGGGAATTCTGCTGTGGGATCGATGATGGTGAGAATCCCACAGTGGGATCAATAGCACTGGGAATTCCATACTGGGGATCAATGGCACTGGGAATGCCACAGTGGGATTGGAAACTCTGGGAATGGCACAGTGGGACTGGGGACACTGGGAATTCCACAGTAGGATCAGCAACACCAGGAATTCCATAGTGGGATTGGAAACATTGAGAATTCTGCAGTGGGATCAGTGACACTGGGAATTCCAGAGTGGGATTGGAGATTCTGGGAACTCCACAGTGGGACTGGGGACACTGGGAATCCCATATTGGGATCAATGGGCACTGGGTTTCCACAGTGGGATTGGAGACATTGGGAATTCTATATTGGCATCAGTGACATACTGGCATCAGTGATTTTGGAAATTCCAAACTGGGATTGGAGACATTGGGAATTACGTAGTGGGACTGATGACACTGGGAATTCCAGAGTGGGATTGGAAACATTGGGAATTCTGCTGTGGGATCAATGATGGTGAGATTCCACAATGGGATTGGAGACATTGGGAATTCCACAGTGAGATCCATGGCACTGGGAATGTCACCCTGAGATTGGAGACTGGGAATTCCAGAGTAGGACTGGGGACACTGGGAATTCCAAACTGGGATTGGAGACAATGGGAATTCCGCAGTGGGATTAATGGCACTGGGAATTGCACAGTGGGACTGTGGACACTGGGAATTCCAAACTGGGATTGGAGACACTGGGAACTCTGCAGTGGGATCAATGGCATTGAAAATTCCAGAGTGGGATCAGAGACTCTGGGAATTCCAAACTGGGATTGGAGACATTGGGAATTACAGAGTGGGACTGGAGACTCTGGGAATTCCAAACTAGGATTGGAAACATCAGAAATTCCACAGTGGGATCAATGGCATTGGGAATTCCAGAGTGGGATCAGAGACTCTGGGAACTCTAAACTGGGGTTGGAGATTCTGGGAATGCCACAGTGGGACTGGAGACACTGGGAATTCCAGACTGGGGTTGGAGACATTGGGAATTCCAGAATGGGATCAGAGATTCTGGGAATTCCAAACTGGGATTGGAGACATTGGGAATTCAGAGTGGGATCAAAGAGATTGGGAATTCCATATTGGGATCAGTGACATACTGGGACCAGTGATTTTGGAAATTCCGAACTGGGATTTGAGACACTGGGAATTCCAAAATGGGATCCATGACATTGGGAATCCTATATTGGGATCAACAACTCCGGGAATTCCACACTGGGATCAGTGAGACAGGGAATTCTGAAGAGGGATTGTTAAAATTGGGAATTGTACAGTGGGACTGGGGACACTGGGAATTCCAAACTGGGATTGGAGATACTGGGAATTCTGTAGTGGGATCAACAACTCTGGGGATTCCATACTATGATCAGAGACACCGAAATTCCAAGTGGGAAAAATTCCAGCTCCAGCTGCATCCACCCCACCACATTCCCGGGAGCAAAATGATCCCACCCCACCCCAAAATCCTGGAATTCCTTGGGAAGAACCCCCAGAATTCCCTACCTGGCCAGGAGGGCGATTCCATCATGGTGCCGCTCGGGAATTTCCATCAATTCCCAACCTCCGGAATTTGCCACATCCCGCACGACGTCGTCGTTCCCGGCCCGCACCAGCATCGTCTGCAGAGTCTCCACGGCACAGCTGGAAAATTTGGGATCGGGAGTGGGATCAGGATTGGGTCTGGATCAGAGATTGGATTTGAGATTGGATCTGGGATTGCATTTGGGATTGGATCTGGGACTGGGTTTAGGGTTGGATTTGGTTTGAGATGAGACTTGGGATTGGATTTGGGATTGGATTCAGGGCTGGATTCAGGATTGGGTTTGGAATTGGATCCGGATTTAATTTGGGATTGGATTCAGGACTGGATCTGGGATTGTGTTTGGGATTGGATCTGGGATTGGATCTGAGATTGGATCTGGGACTGGGTTTGCGGTTGGATTGGGTTTGGGATGGGATTTGGGATTGGATTCAAGATTGGATTTGGGATTAGTTTGGGATTGGATCTGGGACTGGGTTTGGGATGGGATTTGGGATTGGAATTTGGATTGGATTCAGGATTTGATTTGGGATTGGGATTCCACTCAGGATTAGATTTGGGGTTGGGATTGGATTTGGGATTGGGATTGGGTCTGCGATTGGATTTGTGACTGGATCTGAGATTGGGTTTGGGGTTGTATTTGGAATTGGATTTGGATTGGATTCAGGACTGGATTCGGGATTGGATTTGGGACTGGATTCAGGACTGGATTCGGGATTGGATTCGGGACTGGATTCAGGACTGGATTGGGGATTGGATTTGGGACTGGATTCAGGATTGGATTCAGGACTGGATTGGGGATTGGATTTGGGACTGGATTCAGGATTGGATTCAGGACTGGATTCGGGATTGGATTTGGGACTGGATTCAGGACTGGATTCAGGGTTGGATTCAGGATTGGATTCAGGACTGGATTTGGGATTGGATTTGGGACTGGATTCAGGACTGGATTCGGGATTGCCTCCAGCTCCATCCCCAATATCCCAAGAGAATTCCATGCCCTGGGACGCCGGGAATTCCGGAGCTGGAGCCATCCCAGCACACCAGGAACCGGATCCGAGAAAAAAAAACAGGGAAAGGAAAAAACTCCGGAGCTACTGGAGGGAAATTTTTTTTTCACGGAATGAACGATTTATAGGGTTGGGATTTCTTTGCCTCTGAGCAACATCTGGAAAAGATCCCAGAAGTTATCCCGTCAAAACACCGGGAAGGGGAGCCAGGGATAAATCCCGGCTGTCGGAACAGGGATCCCACACACGAAGGAAATCCGGGATTTGGGATTTGGAACTGATTTTCCAATCGGGATTTGTCCCACTCCCTCTGGAATCCGTGGGGTGGGAGCATCCCAAGCATCCCAGGACAGCCAGAGATGCCTCTGGAATGCTGGAAAATCGGGAATAACAACAGAAGATTGATCCCAAAAATCGAAATTGCCCTGGGAAACATTTCCTGGGATCTGGAGAATCCTTGGACTCGTGGCTGGATGGGATGGGACAATTCCAGAGATTTTCCAACCTCAGCAATTCCATGATTCCTTAAGAACCATGACCAATTTTAATCCAATATTCCCTGAATTTTTTTCCCCGTGTTTCCCAGTTTTTCCCTGCTTTTTCCCCCCAGAAAGCCCTGGAATTTCTCTGGATTTGGGACCATTTTGGGGTGTTTTAGTGCAGATTTTGGGTGTCCAATAACCAAATTTAGGACTTTTTGGAGGGGATTTTTAGGAATTTTTTGTCATTTAAGGGCAAATTTCCTTAGGAGTTCCTTCCCATTTTTTTTCCCAGAAAGGATCCCATGGAAAAAAAAAGACAAAAGCATAGAAGGGGCACAAAGGTGAACTCCCAATGGAAAATCCAGGAGTTTTCCCAAAACATTCCCCAGACAAGTTGGAAAGATCCTGGTAAAGTTTTCCCTGTTTTCCCAGGGAGAAGTGGGACAAGGAATGGGAAGGACAAAATTCCAGGGAAAAAAAAAAAAACCCGGAGAGGCCGCTGGGTTTTCATGAAATTAATTAAGGACTAATTAAGGAAAGCTCAGGAAATCTGGGAATGCAGGATTGGGGCAGGAATGGTGGGATTTAAGGATTTAGGGATGATCCCATTCCCATGGATCGCCCCATGGGACAATTCCAGGGATTGGGGCATCCCAAATTTCTTTGGAAGTCTCTCCCTCACTCCTCCTTTTTTTTGGGAATCTGCTCCAACATCCAGATCCCGGTCCAGATGCTTCGTTCCATTCAGCTTCCCAAATTCCCAATCCCATCCCATGGATCCCATTCCATTATCCCATTTTCCCATAAATCCCATAAATCCCATCCCATTATCTCATCCTGTCAATCCCATCAATCCCATCCCACTATCCCATTATCCCATAAATCCCATGAATCCCATCCTATTCTCTCCATCCCCTGAATCCCATCAATCCCATCCCATTATCCCATCATCCCACAAACGCCATCAATCCCACAATCCATAAATCCCATCCTATTCTGTCCATCCTACTATCCCATAAATCCCATAAATCCCACCCCATTATCCCCTGAATCCCATAAATCCCACCCCATTATCCCCTGAATCCCATCCTCCCATCCCATTATTCCAGTATCCCATTATCCCATCAATCCCACATATCCCATTACCCCATAATCCCATAAATCCTATAAATCCCATTATCCCATCCCCTTATCCCATAAATCCCATCCCATCTCACTCCATTCCGTTATCCCATTATCCCACTACCCCCTTATCTCATTATCTCATCCCATGAATCCCATCAATCCCACAAATCTCATCCTATTCCCTCCATCCCATTTTCTCACTATCCCATTTATCCCATCCCATTATCCCATAATGCCACAAACCCCGTCAATCCCACAAATCCCATAAATCCTATTTTATTCCCTCCATCCCATTATCCCATTCCATCAATCCCACAATCTCACAAATCCCATTAATCCAATCCCATTATCCCATTACCCCATTATCCCATAAATCCCATCCATCCCATTTTAATGTATCCATCCCATCCTACTATCCCATAAATCCCATCAATCCCATAAATCCCATCCTATTCATTCCATCCCATAAATCCCATCAATCCCATCATCCTGCTTCATTTTGCACTGAATCCTCCTTTTCCCACAGAATTCCCACAAAATCCATCCTGTGGATTCTATTAATCCCATTCCATTATCCCATTATCCAATAAATCCCATTAATCGCATCCTATTCCCTCCATCCCATAAATCCCATCAATCCTATTTCCCCATAAATCCCATCCCATTATCCCATAACCCACATATCCCATAATCCCACTATCCCATTATCCCACAAATCCCGTTATCCCTCCCCATTTTTCCCCCAATCCCCCTTCCCCACAGAATTCCTGCAGAATCCATCCCCATGGGATTCCCACAAAATCCATCCCCACAGAATTCCCACAAAATCCATTCCCATGGAATTAATTCCCAAATAATTCATCCCCACAGAATTCCACAAAATCCATCCTGTGGATCCCATGAATCCCATCCCATTATCCCAGTGTCCCAGTGTCCCATTATCCCACCAATCCCACAAATCCCATCATCCCATCCCATAAATCCCCAGTCCCCCTTTCCTCCACAGAATTCCTACAAAATCCATCCCCATGGGAATTCCACAAAATCCACACCCACGGAATTCCATAGACTCCATCCTCACAAAATCCATCCCCTGGAATCAATTCCCACATAATCCATCCTCATGGAATTCCCATAAAATCCATCCCAATGGGAATTCCCACAAATTCCATCCCCACAGAATTCCCACAAAATCCATCCTGTGGATCCCATTAATCCCATTAATCCCATCCTCTTCCCTCCATCCCATAAATCCCTTCAATCCCATCCAATCCCATCCCATTATCCCATTATCCCACAAATCCCATCATCCCGCCCTGTTTTGCCCCCAATCCCCCTTTTCCCCACAGAATTCCCACAAAATCCAGCCCCACAAAAATCCATCCCCCTGGAATTAATTCCCAAATAATTAATCCCCATGGAATTCCCACAGAATCCATTCCCATGGAATTAATTCCCACAAAATCCATCCCCACAAAATCCACCCCCATGGGAAGTCCCACAAAAATCCATCCCACGGGAATTAATTCCTACAAAATCCATCCCCACAGGAATTCCCACAGAATCCATCCCCATGGGAATTCCCACAAAAGCCATCCACACAGAATTCCCACAAAATCCATCCCCATGGAATTCTCACAAAATTAATCCCATGGAATTCCCACAAAATCTGTCCCCACGGAATTCCCACAAAGTCCATCCCCATGGAATTAATTCCCAAATAATTCATCCCCATGGGAATTCCCACAAAATCCATCCCCATTGAATTAATTCCCAAATAATTCATCCCCATGGAAATTCCCACAAAATCCATCCCCATGGAATTAATTCCCACAATAATCCGTCCCCACAGAATTCCCACAAAATCCATCCCCATGGGAATTCCCACAAAAGCCATCCACACAGAATTCCCACAAAATTCATCCCCATGGAATTCTCACAAAATTAATCCCATGGAATTCCCACAAAATCTGTCCCCACTGAATTCCCACAAAATCCATCCCCATGGAATTAATTCCCAAATAATTCATCCCCACAGAATTCCCACAAAATCCATCCCCATGGAATTAATTCCCACAATAATCCGTCCCCACGGAATTCCCACAAAACCCATTCCCACGGGAATTCCCTCCCCACCTGCAGGGCCTCAGGCTCCTGCCGGCCGCTCCCTGGCCCCGCTTTTCCCGGCAGGAATTCTGCAGGAATTTCGGGAGCTGGACGCCCACGGAGCAGCCGAGGCGCAGCAGGAGCCGCTGGAAGAGCGCCGGGAATCGCTCCAGGATCGCGGCCGCCGCCTCCGGAGCAGACATGAGCTCATCCAGCGCGCACGTGGCCTGCGAGGAAAAGAGGGAATCTCCCGGGAAATCTCGGGAAAAAAAGGATTTTCCGCCTGGTCCCGCTCCCGGAGTTTAACCCCTGATGGACCTGCCCGGGATTTGGGGTTTTCTGGGATGGAGATTTGGGGTTTTTCCTGCTGGATTTGGGGATTTTTATGTTCGAGATTCCCGGGATTTGGGATTTTCTGTGCTGGAGGTTCCCTGGCTTTGGGGTTTTTCTTGTTGGAGATTCCCTGGATTTGGGGTTTCCTGCCAAGGAAAAGCGGGAATCTCCCGGGAAATCTCGGGAAAAAAAGGATTTTCCGCCTGGTCCCGCTCCCGGAGTTTAACCCCTGATGGACCTGACCGGGATTTGGGATTTTCTGGGATGGAGATTTGGGGTTTTTCCTGCTGGATTTTCCCTGGATTTGGGGATTTTTATGTTTGAGATTCCTGGGATTTGGGACTTTCTGTGCTGGAGGTTCCCTGGATTTGGGGTTTTCTGCCAAGGAAAAGCAGGAATCTCCTGGGAAATCTTGGGGGAATAAGGATTTTCCACCTGTTCCCATTTCTGGAGTTTAACCCCTGCAGGGAGTGCCTGGGATTTGGGGTTTTCTGGGATGGAGATTCCCTGGAATTGGGGTTTTCAGGGATGGGTTTGCTCAGGATTGCTCCCTGATTTCCTGGGAATTCTTCACTGATTCCTTGCGGGAGATTCCTGGATTTGGGGTTTCCTCTGTTGGAGATTCCCTGGATTTGGGGTTTTCTGCCAAGGAAAAGCGGGAATCTCCTGGGAAATCTTGGGAAAAAAAGGATTTTCCATCTGTTCCCGTTCCCGGAGTTTAACCCCTGATGGACCTGATCGGGATTTGGAGTTTTCTGGGATGGAACTTCCTGGGATTTGGGATTTTTCCTGCAGGAGATTCCCAGGATTTGGGGTTATCTGGGATGGGTTTGATCAGGATTGCTCCCTGATTTCCTGGGAATCATTCCCTGATTCCCTGCTGGAGATTCCTGGATTTGGGATTTTCTGTGTTGCAGATTCCTGGATTTGGGATTTTCTGCCAAGGAAAAGTGGGAATCTCCCGGAAATCTCAGGAAAAAGAGGATTTTCCACCTGTTCCTGCTCCTGGAGTTTAACCCCGATGGACCTGACTGGGATTTGGGATTTTCTGGGATGGAGATTCCCTGGATTTGGGGTTTTCCTGCAGGTGATTCCCTGGATTTGGGGTTTTCTGTGCTGGAGATTTGGAGTTTTCTGTGCTGGAACTTCCTGGGATTTGGGATTTTTCCTTTCAGGAGATTCCCTGGATTTGGGGTTGTCTGTGCTGGAGATTTGGGGGTTTCTATGTTTGAGATTCCCTGGATTTGGGGTTTTCTGGGATGGGTTTGCTCAGGATTGCCCCCTGATTTCCTGGGAGTTGTTCTCTGATTCCCTCAGAATTAGTCCCTGATTCTTCAGGAATTATTCCCTCATTCCCTTCTGGAGATCCCTTGGATTTGGGGTTTTCAGTGCTGGAATTTCCCTGAATTTGGGGATTTCTGGGATGGGTTTGATCAGGATTGCTCCCTGATTTCCTGGGAATCATTCCCTGATTCCCTGATGGAGATTCCCTGGATTTGGGGTTTTCTGTGCTTGAGATTTGGGGTTTTCTGTGCTGGAACTTCCTTGATTTAGGGTTTTGTGTGTTGGAGATTTGGGGTTTTTCCTGCAGAAGATTCCCTGAATTTGGGGTTTTCTGTGCTGAAGATTAGGGGTTTTCTGGGATGGAGATTCCTGGGATTTGGGGTTTTCCTGAGCAGATCCAAGGGGTTTGCTCGGGATTGATTCCAGATTTTCTGGGAATTGCTCCCTGCTTTCCTGGGAATAATTTCCTGATCCTCAGAGAATTATTCCCTTATTTCCTGCTGGATTTGGGGTTTTTCCTATTGGCACTTCCCAAGATTTGGGGTTTTTGCTATTGGAACTTCCCTGGATTTGGGGTTTCCCTGCTGGAATTGTTTGCTCAGGATTGCCCCCCAATTTTCCAGGAATTCTTCCCTGATTCTCTGGGATTTTTTTGGGAATGCCTTAAATGCAAATATCCCTCAGGAATGGATTCCTGGGAATGTTTTTCCCACCTAAGAATATTTTTCTCCCTGGGAATGTTTTTCCCCTGGAAATTTTTTTCCCTCAGGAATTTTTTCCACTCAGGAATTTTTCCCACCTGGAATATTTCTCTACCTGGAAATTTTTTCCCACCTGGAAATTTTTTCCCCTGTGAATATTTTTCCACCTGGAAATTTTTTCCCCTGCGAATTTTTCCCACCTGGAAATTTTTTTCCCCTGGGAATATTTTTCCACCTGGAAATTTTTTCCCCTGGGAATTTTTTCCTCTGGGAATTTTTCCCACCTGGATTTTTTTTTCCCCTGGGAATTTTTCCCTACTTTGGAATTTTTTCCCCAGTATTTTTTTCCCACCCAGGAATATTTTTCCCACCTGGAAATTTTTTCCCACCTGGAAATATTTTCCCACCTGAAAATATTTCTCCAACCTGGAAATTTTTTTCCACCTGGGAATATTTTTCCACTTTGGAATATTTTTCACTTAGGAATTTTTTTTCCCCTGGGAATTTTTTCCCACCTGGAAATTTCTTTCCCCTGGGAATATTTTCCACCTGGAAATTTTTTTTTCCCTGGGAATATTTTTCCACTTGGGAATTTTTTCTCCCAGAAATTTTTCCTCCCTGGAAATTTTTCCCCCCTGGGATTTTTTTCCACTTTGGAATATTTCCCACTTCCGAATTTTTTCCCACTCCCGAATTTTTTTCCACTTCCGAATTTTTTCCCACTCCCGAATTTTTTTCCACTTCCAAATTTTTTTCCTCAGCAATTTTTTCCCCCAGGAATTTTCCTCCCACACTGATTCCCCTCCCCAGTCCCATCCTTCCTTTCCAACCAAAACTCCCGCATCCAAGTGACCCCAAAACCAATTCCGCCGGAATTTTTTGGGCATTTTTTTGGGGAATTCCGCCGGAATTTTTGGGGAATTTTTTGGGAATACTCACGGCCAGGGGCAGGGGCGTGGCCACGCGCTCGCAGCCGCTCCCCAGCAGGAAGGATTTGCTCTCCTTGAAGGGAATTTCCCGGCTCAGCTTTTCCAGGAGCTGCTCCAAAATTTGGGAAGTCAGGGAAGGCTCCGTGCCCAGCGCCCTCCACATGGCGCAGGTGTGGCTGGGGTGAAAGACATGAAATTTTTTTGGATTTTTTTGGGAATTCTGGGGTGAAAGATGGGGACTTTAGGGTTGGGATAATGGGAATAAATTCTGGGAGAAGGGGGAGTGGAGGGAATTTGGAAATTATTCTGGATCACATCCCGGTATCTCAAAATCTGAAGGGAAAAATTCCTGATTTTCTCTCTAGGAAATTCCAAAAAATTTAGATCCCAAAGGGAATCCAGAGCTCTGAGTAAAGTGGCTTCTCCCAGAGGAAAATTTCCAATTTTTTGCCTGGAAAATTCTCAGTTTTCTGCCTGGAAAATTCCCAAAAATTGGCTTTTAAAGGGAATTCACATCTCTGGAAAAAATGGGAAAAAATCCCAATTGTCTGCTTGGAAAATTTCCAAAAATTCAACCTCAAAGGGAATCCAAAAATCTGGGAAAAGTGGCTACTGCAAAAGGGAAAAAAACCCCGATTTTCTGCTTGGAAAATTTCCAAAAATTCAGCTCTCAAAGGAAATCCAGGGATCTGGAAAAAATGGGGGCTCCAAAATAAAAATTTCTGATTTTCTGCCTGGAAAATTCCCAAAAATTCAGCCCCAAAGGGAAATGTAAAGGTCAGGAACAGTGGGGGTTCCCAGAGGAAAATTCCCAATTTTCCAGGGATTCGGGGCTGGATGTGGGATTTGGGACTGGATTTGGGAATTTGGGATTGGGGTTGGATTTGGGAAATTGGGATTGGGGCTGGATTTGGGAATTTGGGAATTGAGGTTGGATTTGGAATTTGGGATTTGGGGCTGGATTTGGGAATTTGGGATTTGGGGCTGAATTTGGGAATGGGGCTGGATCTGGGTCTGGATTCGGGATTTGGGCTTAATTTTGGATAGGGGAAGGATTTTGGATTTCAGGTTGGATTTAGGGCTGGATTTGGGATTTGGGAATTCCCACCAGGACCATTCCTCAGAGCTGTCGAAGGGCAGGGAACACCCCAGAAGGTTGGAAACCACCACTTTGGAATGCTGGATCTGGAGCTGGATTTGGGATTTGGGGCTGGATTTGGGATTAGGGTTGGATTTAGGGCTGGATTTGGGAATTTGGGATTTGGGGTTGGATTTGGGATTTGGCATTTGGGAATTGGGGCATGATTTGGGGTTGGCATTTGATTTGGGATTTGGGATTGGGGCTGGATTTGGGTCTGGAATGATGGGATTTGGGGCTGGATTTGGGGATTTGGGAATTTGGGATTTGGATTTGGGATTTGGGATGGATTTGGGATTTGGGGCTGGATTTGGGACGAGGGTTGGATTTGAGATTGGGACTGGATTTGGGATGGATTTGAGTCTGGATTCGGAATCTGGGGTTAGATTTGGGATTAGGGTTGGATTTGGGACTGGATTTGGGATTTGAGGCTGGATTTGGGATCGGGAATTCCCACCAGGAACTTTCCCCAGACCTGTCGAAGGGCAGGGAACTCCCCAGGAGGGTGGAAACCACGACTTTGGAATGCTGGAGCGCCAGGATGAGCACGGATTGCTGAGCCGCCCTCCGGAGCTGCTCCTCCTCCAAAAATTCCAGCTTGGAGTGGATCACGGCCAGGAGCTCGGGAACCTGCGGAAAACCGGGAAAAGGGATCCAGGAAAAAATGGGAAAAAATCCACGGATGGGGTTCGGGATAAAAATTGGGAAAAGGGATCCAGGAAAAGCTGGGGAAAAAAAATCCATGGATGGGGTTTGGGGTAAAAATTGGGAAAAGAGATCCAGGAAAAAATGGGAAAAAATCCATGGATGGGGTTTGGGGTAAAATTGGGAAAAGGGATCCAGGAAAAGCTGGGAAAAAAATCCATGGATGGGGTTTGGGGTAAAAATTGGGAAAAGGGATCCAGGAAAAGCTGGGGGAAAAAAATCCATGGATGGGGTTTGGGGTAAAAATTGGGAAAATGGATCCAGGAAAAGCTGGGAAAAAATCA
Source organism: Luscinia luscinia (assembly GCA_034336685.1). Classification (NCBI taxonomy): domain Eukaryota; kingdom Metazoa; phylum Chordata; class Aves; order Passeriformes; family Muscicapidae; genus Luscinia; species Luscinia luscinia. The sequence continues at coordinate 5,039 of JAKWBO010000237.1, read as the reverse complement.
ATGGATGGGGTTCGGGGTAAAAACTGGGAAAAGGGATCCAGGAAAATTGGGAAAGCTCCTGGGAAAATTCAATGGAGAGAGTTTGGGACCAAAAATTGGGAAATAGAATACAGGAAAAGCTGGAAAAGCTCTTGGGAATCATCCATGGATGGGGTTCGGGATAAAAATTGGGAAAAGGGATCCAGGAAAAGCTGGGAAAAAAAATCCATGGATGGGGTTTGGGGTAAAAATTGGGAAAAGGGATCCAGGAAAAGCTGGGGGAAAAAAATCCATGGATGGGGTTTGGGGTAAAAATTGGGAAAATGGATCCAGGAAAAATTGGGAAAAAATCCATGGATGGGGTTTGGGGTAAAAATTGGGAAAATGGATCCAGGAAAAGCTGGGAAAAAATCAATGGATGGGGTTTGGGGTAAAAACTGGGAAAAGGGATCCAGGAAAATTGGGAAAGCTCCTGGGAAAATTCAATGGAGAGAGTTTGGGACCAAAAATTGGGAAAAGAAATCCAGGAAAAGCTGGGAAAGATTTTATGAATAATCCATGGATGGAGTTTGGGATCAAAAAACGGGAAAAAAAATACAGGAAAAGCTGGAAAAGCTCCAGGGAATAATCCATGGATGGAGTTTAGGATCAAAAATTGGGAAAAGGGATGCAGGAAAAGCTGGAAAAGATTTTGGGAATATTCCATGGATGGGATTTGGGATAAAAAATTGGTAAAAAGGAATTCAGGAAAAGATTTTGGGAAAAAATCCATGGATGGAGTTTGGGGTAAAAACTGGGAAAACTGATCCAGGAAAAGCTGGGAAAGCTGCTGGGAATCATCCATGGATGGGGTTTGGGATAAAAATTGAGAAAAAGGATCCCGGAAAATATGGAAAAGATTTTGGGAATCATCCATGGATGGGGTTTGGGATAAAAATGGGGGAAAGGGATCCAGGAAAAGCTGAAAAAGATTTTGAGAAAAATCCATGGATGGAGTTTGGGATAAAAACTGGGGGAATTTTTGGATTAAAGGGTTTTTCCAAAGGGAGGAATTCCAGGATTTTGGGAGAAGGAAGAGTTGATGGGAGATGCCGAGGGAAAAGGAATCCTGGGATTGGGGAATTGGAGCTCATCGGATCCCAGTCCTGCCCCCATCCCATTCCTAGGAACTTTCCCATTCCCATTCCAGTTTTTCCATTCCAAATTCCCCCAGTTTCCCATTCCCATTCCTTGGAATTTTCCCATTCCTTGGAATTTCCCCATTCCTTGGAATTTCCCCATTCCAAATTTTTCTGTTCCAATTCCCAACTTCCCATTCCCATTCCCAATTTCCCATTATCTCATTCCTTGCAATTTCCCCATTCCCTTTCCCAATTTTCCTTTCCCATTCCCACTCCTTGGAATTTCCCCATTCCCAATTTCCCGTTTTCCCAATTTCCCAAATTCCCATTTTTCCCACTTCAATTTTTCCCATTCCAAATTTCCTATTATCCCATTCCTTGGACTTTCCCCATTCCCAATTTCCCATTTTCCCAATTCCCCATTTTCCAGTTCCCATGTTCCCCATTTCCAATTTCCCATTATTCTATTCCCTGTAATTCCCCCATTCCCATTCTCAGTTTTCCTTTCCCTTTCCCCTTTGTTGGAATTTCCCCATTCCAAATTTCCCATTCCCATTTTTCCTATTCCCATTCCCAATTTCCCATTATCCTATTCCTTGGAATTTCCCCATTCCAAATTTTTCTTTTCTTTTCCATTCCCATTCCCAACTTCCCATTCTCATTCCCATTTTTCCCATTCCCATTCTCCCCATTTTTCCCATTTTCCCATTCCACTCCCATTTTCCCAATCCTATTTTTGTCATCCCAGTCCTGTTCCCATTTTCCCATTTTTCCCATTCTGTTCCCATCTTTCTCATTTTCCCCATTCCCATTCTTTGAAGTTTCCCCATTCCCATTCCCATTTTTCCCATTCCCATTTTTGCCACTCCCAATCCTGTTCCCATTCCCATTTTCCCCTTTTTCCCATTCCCATTCTCCCCATTTTTCCCATTTTTTCCCATTTTCCCCATTTTTCCCACTCCCATTTCCCCACTCCAACCCTTCCCACGAAGAAAATTCTCAAAATTCCAACCCTCAACCTCCATCCAGAGGAGGAAATTCCCACTCGGAGCCCCTTCGGATCGGGAATTTTGGGAGCAGTAGGAAATTCCCAAATTCCCAGGATTTCATTCCCGGGATTTCAAACCTCCAGGATTTGGGATGAGCTCGGATTTCAGGTGACTCACAGAAATTTGGAACCTTCCCAAATTCAGAATTCCAAAAAAAAAAAAAAACCAGGAAAGAGGCAGCAGCTGTTTCCAATTAGGAGCTTATCCCGAAAATCCTGGGATTTAACGGAAAAGCCTCCGGATCCCGAAAATTCCGATGGTTTTTCCAGCTGGGTATGGGGCAGCTCCGAAGGATTTTCTGGGATTTGAGCTCTGCTGGGATTCCTGAACTCCTCAACTCCGCTTTTCCCGATTTTTGGGAAAATTCCAGCCCCAAAACTGGGAAGGAGCTCTCGAAAAATCCCAGAAAAATTTGGGAAGGGAGAAAATCCTGGAATTTCAGGCTTGGAAAAAACCCTGGAGCTCAGCCAAGCTCATCATTATCCCAAAAAACCCCCAAACCTCGGGAATTTGAGATTTTTCCCAATTTTTGGAGATTTTTCACAATTTTTGGGCAAATTTCAGCCCCAAAATGAGGATGGAGCTTCCAAAAAATCCCACGAAAATTTGGAAAAGGAGAAAATCCTGGAATTCTGAGCTTGGAAAATCCCAAGGAAGTCACTGAGTCCATCCAGGCCATGGAATTCCAGAGGGAATTTTGGATTTTTCCCAATTTTTGGGGATTTTTCCCGATTTTTGGGCATTGTTATCCCAATTTTTTTTTTAGCAAATTCCAGCCCCAAAACTGGGATGGAGCTCCCGAAAAATCCCAGAAAAATTTGGGAAGGGAGAAAATCCTGGAATTTCAGGTTTGGAAAAATCCCCGAAATTCAGGATTTGGGAATCAGAAAAATTCCATGAATTCTGAGAATTAGGAATTGGAGAATTCCAAAAAAATCTGGGAATTCCCACAGAGAGGAAAAATCTCCCAAAATCTGGATTCGGGAATTTCGGGGATGGCGGGAATTATGTTTGGAATTTTGGGGATTTTGGAAGTTTCAAGAATTCTTGGAATGTTGGGAGTTCTGTGAATTTCGGGAATTATGTTGAAAATTATGCTGGGAATGCTGGGAATTTTGGGAATTTTGGGAGTTTTTTGAATTTTGGGAATTATGTTGGGAATTTCAGAAATTTCCAGAGTTCCAGGAACATCAGGAATTTCGGAAATTTTGGGAGTTAAAAAAATTGAGACGTTGAGAATTACGTTGGGAAAGTTGGGAACGACGGGAATTTCGGGAATTCCAGGAAATGTTGGGAATCCCGGGAATCCCAGGAATTTTTGGGAATGTTGGAAATTCAGCCACCTTTCCCTGTAGGATGCAGCAGGGAGTTGCAGAGCACAGGATTTTGGGAATTACGTTGGGAATTTTGGGAATGTTGGGAATTTCATGAGTTTTGGGAATTCCATGGATGGGAATTTCTGGAATGTTGGGAATTCCGGGAATTTTGGGAATTATGTTGGGAATTATGTTGGGAATGTCAGGAATTTCAGGAGTGCTGGGAACGTTGGGAATTCTGCTGGGAATTTCAGGAATTCTAGGAATTATGTTGGAAATACATCAGGAATTTTGGGAACACTGGGAATTTCAGGAATTGTGGGAATGCTGTGAATTCTGCCGTGGATTTCGGAATTTGTGGGAATTATGTTGGGAAATACGTCGGGAATTTTTGGGAATTCTTGGGAATTTTTTTCGGGAATTCTGTCACCTTTTCCTGCAGGCTGGCGCCGCGCTCCCGGAGCAGGGAGTTGCAGAGTGTGGGATTTTGGGAATTATGTTGGGAATTTTGGGAACGCTGGGAATTTTAGGCATTATGTCAGGAATTCCGTTGGGAATTTTGGAAATTTCAAGAATTCCACACACGCTGAGAATTACGTTGGGAAAGTTGGGAAGGACGGGAATTTCAGGGAATGCTGGGAATCCCAGGAACGTCAGGGAATTTTGGGAATTTTGGGGGAATTTTTTTGGGGAATTCCATCACCTTTTCCTGCAGGATGGCGCCAGCGCTCCCGGAGCAGGGAGTTGCAGAGCACGGAGGCGGCGCGGGAACAATTCCCGTCGGGATCGTCCCAGGCCTGGAAAAGCTCCAGGAGGAGCCGCAGCAGCTGCTCCGGGGGGATTCGCTTCCCCACCACCTGAAAAAACGGGGAGAAAAAAAATTCCTGGAATTCCGAAAAAATCCCTGAATTCGGCCAAGAGGAGAGGCTGGCGCAAAAGAAAAAAAAAAAAATTGGGGAAATCGGAATTTTAAAAAAACACAAAAAGCAAAATAATTCACCCGAAATGTCAGAATTTTTAAAAAAGTTCCCCACAAATTCCCTCAAAAGTTCCCCAAATTCCCCGCCCCCAAAAAATCACATAAACCCCAAAAATTCCCCCTAAAAATGCCATAAATAAAAAACAAAGCAAGTAGATTCTCCCAAAATGCCAGAGAAAATATTCGACCCAAAAATCCCTCAAAATCCTCCCCCAAATCCCTGATAAAATCCGAAATATCGGCCCAAAATCTTGAAAAATCCTCAAAATATTCACAAAAAATTCCAAAAAAGTCCTCCTAAAAGAGAAAAAATGGATTTAAAAAGGATTTTTTTTTTAAAAAGCCAAAAAAATCACTCAAAAATGTCAGAAAATTAGAAATAAATGCCTCAAAAATTTCCCCTAAAATGTTTCACCCACTCCTCCCAAAATCTCATAAATCCTCCCCAAAATATCCCCCCAAATCCTATAAAATCATCCCCCAAACCACCAAAAATTGCCCAAAAATTTAAAAAAGTCCTAAAAATATCACCCCAAAGTCCAAAACAAATCCCTCCAGAATCCTCCAGAATTCCAAAAAATTCCCAAAAATTCCC